>JAOPSE010000026.1:38385893-38653215 GCA_029449295.1 Zea luxurians
ATACGACTGGAAACCCTGAGAACATCGACGACAGATTTCAGTTCGTTCACGAGACACACCAACCTCTTCCACAGAGCGAACATGTAGTGCAAAATGTTACTGATCATGGTTACGCTGGAGGAAATGAACATGATAGACCTCATGTTCTGCCAAGTGTTATGGCTGAGGAAGATGCAGAGTTGCTAGAGGCAATGTTGCATCGTCATACAGATCAATCGATGTTCTTAATGAAAGGTATGGAGTCCCTGAAGAAGGCAGCAGAAGAGCCTTTGTACGACGAGTCTAAGGGTTGTACCAAAGAGTTCACGACGCTCCGGTCTGTGCTAAAGCTGTTGATGTTAAAAGCTAAATATGGTGTGTCTGATGCTGGCTTCGATGCGTTCTTGAGTATTATCGCAGACATGCTTCCAAAGGAGAACAATGTGCCTGCTAACACGTACTATGCAAAGAAACTAATCAATCCGCTCACTATGGGTGTGGAGAAGATCCACGCGTGTAGAAATCACTGTATCCTTTATCGAGGTGATGATTATAAAGACTTGGAGAGCTGCCCAAAGTGCGGTGCAAGTAGGTACAAGACGAATAAAGACTATCGAGAGGACGAAGAGTGTGTTGCATCCGTGTCTAAAGGGAAGAAGCGAAAGAAAGCCCAAAAAAAGACTTCAAAATCCACGAGCAAAGAAAAAGAAGAAGTAGACTATTATGCGCTCAAAAAGATTCCTGCTTTGGTGATGTGGTACCTCCCCGTCGTCGATCGATTGAGGTGTTTGTTCGCTAATCCTGAGGATGCCAGACTTATGAGCTGGCATGCTTCTGATGAGCACAAAAACGATGGGAAGCTTCGACATCCAGCCGATGGGAAGCAGTGGCAAGATTTCAATGACAACCACCGAGACTTTGCCGATGAACCGAGAAATGTTAGGTTCGCACTGAGTACTGATGGAATGAACCCATTTGCTGAGAGGAGCAGCAAGCATAGCACATGGCCGGTGATCCTCACCATATACAACCTTCCTCAATGGTTGATGCAGAAACGGAAGTACATTTTGCTAACCATCCTTATTTCTGGACCTACACAACCTGGAGTTGACATGGATGTATTTTTGGAGCCCTTAATGGAGGATATGAAAATATTGTGGGAAACGGGTGTTCAAATGTTGGATGAGTATCGTAAAGGTTCATTCACGCTGAGAGCAATTCTTTTTGTTACGATCAACGATTACCTTGCTCTCTTCACATTATCAGGCCAGTTTAAGGGAAAGGTTGGTTGCACAGTATGCATTGATGGAACTGCTTACGTATCCCTTGCTGCATCTAGGAAGATAGTTTACATGAGGCACAGACGCTTTTTATTGGAAGGACACAGGTATCGCATGCGAAAGATGGATAAGTACTTCGACAATAATGGTGAACTACATTCTACTGCTCCATCGGGTAACAATAGAGGTCATAGAGTTTTTGAAATAGTCAGGAATATCAAGTTTGTTTTCGGGAAGAAGACAAAAGACGGAAAAACAAGGAAGGATGCTAAACCATCTTCGGGGGCTATATTCAAGAAGAAGTCTATTTTCTTCGAGTACTTGCCTTACTGGAAAGAGTTAGATGTGCGGCATGCGATCGATGGTATGCACGTTCAGAAGAACGTGTTTGAAAGCATAATGGGCACCTTGCTAGACATAAAGGGCAAAACAAAAGAAGGGCTCAATTCACGCATGGACTTGGTAGATTTAGGCATAAAAAAGGAACTACATCCCGTTCTTCAAGAAAATGGGAAGTACCATCCCCCAGCAGCAAGCTACAATCTCAATGTAGATGAGAAACATGCGATGTGTGTTTGGCTCAAGAATTTGAAAGTCCCATCCGGATTCTGCTCTAGCATACGGAGTATCGTGTCAATGAAAGACCTGACAATCACCAACTACAACTCACATGATTGCCATGTCATGCTGACTACATTCCTACCTATTGCCATCAGGGCTATAAATCCTTTGTTTTTAAAGATGGCAATCACACGGTTGTGCTACTTTTTCAACAGGATTTCACAAAAGGTAATTGGCCGTGATGAGTTGGCATCTCTTCAGGAATTCGCAGTGGAGACAATATCACAGTTTGAGATGTGTTTCCCTCCATCGTTCTTTGATATTATGGTGCACCTTGTGGTGCACTTGGTGCCACAAATAGAAGCATTGGGTCCTATGTACTTGCATGAAATGTGGACGTATGAGCGTTTCATGTCAATACTGAATGGCTATGTATCAACCCGTGCTCGTCCCGAGGCATCCATGATAGAGGGGTACTGTACCGAAGAGGCCATTGAGTCCGGAGGTCCATTCTGCAATAGTATCCTAAAAGACCAGGTTGCAATAGGTCTGCCTCCGTCACGACACGAGGGTAGACTGTATGGAAGCGGGAGGATGGGACGGAAATCTTTCATCCCACCGGATTACGATATAGTACTTGAGGCACATCAGAGCATCCTACATCAGCTAACGATAATGGAGCCATTTATCCAACAACACATCAATGAGCTTCGCGAGCAAAATCCTGGGCATACGGATGATTGGGTAATGAAGCAACATAAGCAGCGGTTCAACACATGGCTAATGGTGAAGGACATTCCACGTGGAGAAACAATAGAAGAACAAACCATCAAGGGCTTGGCATCTGGACCATCACGCCAGGTCACAACATGGCAAACCTATGACATTAGTGGATTCACATTTTGTACCAAGTCCAAGGACAAAAAGAGCATGTCACAAAACAGTGGTGTTCGATGCGAAGCCATAGATGATGAAACTGGTGAGATTATTACATATTTTGGCTTTATTGAGGACATATGGGAACTAGACTATGGTACATTTCAGATCTCGGTTTTCCGATGTCAATGGGTTGAAGACAAACATGTCACGGTAGACAACTATGGGGTCAGAGTTCTTGATCTAAGTAAGGTAGGTTACAAAGATGACCCATGGATCCTTGCTAATCGTGCTGCACAGGTCTTCTATGCTGAACGGATCATTTCTAACAACGAGAAGAAAAGCACCGACAAACCGAAGCATGTAGTTTTTCCTGGAAAACAACAAGCTATAGGAGTTGATGGTGTATCTGATTTAGAGGATTTTAACCAGTTCAACGACATGTCTCTTTTCATAGACCATCCAACCAAGATAAGGAACGTTGAGCGAAGCATCCCACGCAATTCGTTGCCCTGGGTACGCCACGATGGACAAGGCAGAACAATAGCTTCCTAGATTATATACTTGTCATGTAATTGATTATTGTTAGGACTTGTCATGTAATTGATTATTGTTAGCGACAATCCGAAGCATGTAATTGTGCTACTTTTTCAACAGGATTTCACAAAAGGTAAATGGAGAGAGAGGAGAGGGAGAGAGAGAGAGGAGAGAGAGGAGAGGGAGAGAGAGAGGATGGAGAGGGAGAGAGAGAGGATGGAGAGGGAGAGGGGATAGAGAGAGGAGAGAGAGAGGATGGAGAGAGAGGAGAGAGAGAGGGGATGGAGAGAGAGGAGAGAGAGAGGATGGAGAGAGGGGGAGAGAGAGAGAGGAGAGGGAGAGGGAGAGAGAGGATGGAGAGAGAGAGGGGATGGAGAGAGAGAGAGAGAGAGGAGAGAGGTAAATGGAGAGAGAGAGAGGAGAGGGAGAGAGAGAGAGGAGAGAGAGGGGATGGAGAGAGAGGAGAGAGAGAGAGGAGAGAGAGGGAGAGAGAGGATACTAAACAATATATAAAAATATACTAAATGTAATATATAAAATGTATACATAATGTAGTATATAAAAACTATACTAATTAAATATATAAAAAATAAAAAGTAGAGTAAAACAATATATAAAAACTATGTTAAATAATAATTAAAAACTATTTCTACTGGCGGTGGACAACGAGAACCGCCAGTAGAAATGACATTTCTACTGGCGGTTCTCGTTGTCCACCGCCAGTAGAAATCATTTCTACTGGCGGTTGTCATTGTGAACCGCCAGTAGAAATGGCGCCTATATATAGGCGGGCGCGCTCGGGGCCGAAATTTTTACAAGTCCTGGCGCCAGTTTTCCACCCGACGCCGTCAGGCTGCCAAAATCGCCCGCGCGTCCGTTCGACTTCGCCGTCGGCCATTCTGCCGCCGCCGTCCCCGCGCCCAGTCGATCGTGGTTTGCTCCCCTCCCTCTCTCTCTCCGCCCTTTCCCCCCTCTGTCCCGGCCGTTTATTGTCCCTGCTCGGGCCCGCGCCGCCGCGCCATGCACGCCGCCGTGCCGCGCGCCGCCTCTGATACAGAGAGAGAGGAGAGGAGGAGGGAGAGGGAGAGAGAGAGGAGGGAGAGGGAGAGAGAGAGGAGGGAGGAGGAGGGAGGGGGCCGGGAGAGAGAGAGGAGGATGGAGAGGGATAGGAGGAGGTAGAGAGAGGAGGGAGAGAGGAGAGGAAAGGAGGGAGAGAGAGAGGAGAGGGAATGAGAGAGAGGGAGATAAGGGAGAGAGAGTGCTAGGAGAGAGAGGAGAGGAGAGAGAGAGAGGAGGGAGATAAGGGAGATAAGGGAGAGAGAGGGCTAGGAGAGAGAGGAGAGGAGAGGAGGGAGAGAGAGGAGAGTTGAGGGAGTGAGAGAGAGAGTGAGAGAGAAAGATGAGGGAGAGAGAGAGAGGAGAGAAAGATGTATATGTGTCTAGATGTATATGTTTTGTATATGCTTTTTATATGGTTCATACAATAGTTGATGTATGTGCTTTGTATATGTGTCTAGATTCATCACCATCCAATTGAATATAGACATACAATCCGTATTTAAGATGTCGATATCCATTGTAATTTTAAGATGTCGATATCCATTGTAATTTTATCCGTCACAACTCGATAATATCCGTCTGAACTCGATAATTTCCGTACGACTCTCCCTCTCTATACGTCCTATGCGACTCTCCCTCTCTCCCTCTCCTCGTCCTATACGACTCTCCCTCTCTCCCTCTCTATACGTAACTCGATAATATCCATACGATTCTCCCTCTCTCCCTCTTTATACGTCCTATGCGACTCTCTCCCCGTCCTACACGATACTATACGACTATACGATACTATATGGTTACGGTTTAGGGTTAGGGTTATGGTTAAGGGTTATGGTTAAGGGTTAGGGTTAAGGGTTAGGGTTTAGGGTTAGGGTTTAGGGTTAGGGTTAGGGTTAAGGGTTCGGGTTTTGGGTTAAGGGTTCGGGTTTTGGGTTAGGTTTAGGGTTAAGGGTTATAGTTAGGGTTAGGGTTAGGGTTTAGGGTTAAGGGTTCGGGTTTTGGGTTAAGGGTTTGGGTTTTGGGTTAAGGGTTCGGGTTTTGGGTTAGGGTTAGGGTTAAGGGTTTAGGGTTAGGGTTTAGGGTTAGGGTTAAGGGTTTAGTGCCTGAGGATGTATTTAATTATACTATTTGTTAATATGAATTTAATTATTGCTTACGTTAATATGTGTTAATATGTATTTAATTATTGCTTATGTATTTGTATATATATAGCTCAATGAGTTCTCCGATCAAGGACCAAGATTTAGTGCCCGAGCACATGGACAAGAGTGTTGCTCAAGAACAATCCAGCAGTGAAGGATATGAAACGCCTAGCGACCCTTTTCCTACCACTAGCATAGATAGGGCCGCTCTCCGTGAGTTGCAACGTGACCCTACTTATGATCCACAAGAAGCTGAGGTAAAAGTACGCATCTTTAGCTTCGTATGTGTACCCTACTGATTTCACATGCATGATCTCTTGTGCATTTTATTACATGAATAGGAGGTCGTGTCTGAATTTCGTGCGATACTCGAAGAAGCCGTGGCACGAAACGAAGACGTACCGGAGCCGACCCAAGACGCACCGGAACAGACCAAGACAACAACCGAGACGTCAAGGAAAAGGAAGCAGAGCGATCGAAAAAGAGGTGACAGGGGGCTGAACAAGTTTCCCGACAAAACATACAAAATCTCAGACGTGAGCCCGAAAGGTCAGCCCCTAGCTCCGGAAGAGGCACTACCTAAGTTCCGGAATGCACTTGGGTTTTTAGTTAGAGATAATCTTGACATAACAATACGACAGTGGAGAGATGTGCCAGATGATGTGAAGAATCAAATATGGAATAAGCTATTAATGAGGTTCGTTCTGCCTCGGGGTTCAGAAGAACTCGTGAAGGAATACACGATGAAGCAGCTTGCAATCAATTTCCGAAACTGGAGGTCTGAGATGAACACAAAGTTTGCAAAGAAAGGTCTGGACCCGACCAAAAAATATAAAATCTCAGCAGGTCAGTGGGCAGTATTTCTAGAGCAGAGGAGCAGCCCTGATTTCATATCTCTAAGTGAGGCAAATTCAGAACTATCAAAGAAGAACAAGTACCGCCACCACCTAGGCACAGGTGGTTACAAGCGTCAGGTTCCTAAATGGAGACAAGAAGACGCCGAGAAGAAGGCCGCAGGGTTGCCGACGCTGTCCGAGCAACTTGGTGAAAGGGCGGCAAATTGGCTCCGTGCTAGAAAACCAAGGGAAACCGAGACCGGTGTATCTTTTGATGATCCCATTGTCGAAGAAGCGGCAAAAAACATATATACAATGGCAGCTAAGCAGAGCGAAGGAACTTTTAAGCCACAAAGGGAAAGAGACATCCTAACAGCTGGTCTCGGTAACCCTGAGCATCCTGGCCGTGTACGAGGAATCTCGTCTAAGGAAGGATGGAAGGAAGGATTCGGACAACAGTGGGAAAGTCTGTACAGGAAACGTGATCGATACAAGGAAGAGATGGCGGATTATTTTAAGGAGGAGGCCAAGAAAGAGTTCAAAGCCATGATGTCTCAAATGCTATCGAATCCTCCTCCAGAATTGATGCAACAGTTGGCGAGTGCGATGTCTGTTCAACAGATGACCACTCCACAAATACAAATAATTCCAGCAGCTCAACCGCCGGCTTCCACAGATTGTACGACATTACCAAGCTCTGTTGCTTCAACGGGAAATAAGGACCGTTATCCAGTTGATGACATCACAAGGCCTGTGGCGTGCACACTGGTTATAAGATATGGTATTAACAATAAACGTACAAAGAAAGTAGCCACAGGCCTTGCGATCCCAGGACGTAAGTTCCATGGAAATGATATTCCAGATGATTATTGCAAAGTAGAAGTGTCGTCGGTCCTCCAAGGATCCGAGGACGACATGCTAGACATCCCTGGGCCCGAAGGTATCGAGAAACTTGGACAAGCTATCAACAATTTTATCTTTTGGCCTCGAAGGGATGTCGATTTGGTTGATTGGTCGAATTCGTCGCAGGCGTCGCAGGCCCAACCATCTCCGCCTTCTCAAATTTTTGCTCCTATTGTACATCCATCATCCTCACCTCCTCAAACTTCACATGCTGCTCCTCATCCTTTTTCTGACCCTACCGTCTCCGCCACAAGCATCACCATTCAGGGCTCCACCACCTTCTCCTCCCCATCCTCTTGGTGACCCACTGTCTACGCCACCATCAAGGGATCCACCTTCTCCACAACCATCAAATGATCCAAGGCCATCAAAGAAATCTAAACTTCCTATTCCAAAATTGGTGTCCCCGTATCAGAAAAAGAAGAGTAAAGCAACTACTGCTGGCACAGCTCGGTTTTTGAAAGGGATTGGACGGAGCCTCACGTCACAAACTGTTGATTTGGCCAAGCACGAGGAGTCTGCAAAAAAGGCTGAGGCAATGGCCGCAAAAATAAAGAAGCCAACTAAGGCAGATTACAAAAACGTGCCTAAAAATATGTGCCGGGCAGACCTCTGCTACCTCTTGAGAAACTAAGAAAGGTCCCGGCTGGTGTTAAAAGGTTGCATGACTGGTATATGCGGGCATCATCGGTTGGCATCGACACCATCAGTGTGCATATACCAGACCATGCTTTTATTGGTTCGGACCAAAAGGCCGTTGTTACATTCGAGGACATGTGGTTAATGATGAACCTTCAGAGACTCGACGTGCAACTTGTAACGATGTTTGCATTGTAAGTGTCGCTCATACTTCCACATATGTGTGTTATTATTAGTGAGCTGTATAAAATTTCAATATCTGACATGCACGTGTGACTTGCAGAATGCAACATGATCAGCAGGAGATTCTTTACGGTACCAAGCCCAATGCTAGTGCCAGTAAAAGGGTTGGGTATCTCAACCCAATACTTATATGCGAGGAAAGCCACACTTTTAGAATTGGGAAAGACAATGATGAATTACGGGGAAAGACGGACGAAGAAGTTGAGAAGCGTATAAAGGATATGAAGAAGGATTTTGAAGCTCGATACGCCACCTATATAGGACATGCAATGCTTCAATTTCAAGACAGGGAAGCCATAATAGCCCCGTACAACTTTAAGTAAGTGTGATTTTGCATAAATAAAATCAATAATTTCAATACACATGCATCACAAATTTGATTCGTACAGGGACCACTGGATATGCTTCCTCATTTATCCTAAGGTTGGAAAGGTGCTGGTGCTCGACTCCTTGAACTTCGACCCTTCGACATATGCAGAATTCCTCAGCACCTTAGAGCTGTAAGCCTTTTCTATGCATGCATACTTTTATCGATTAAAATTTGAGAATAACATGGTGATTTTATTTGAGATCACAGGGCTTTTAGGTTTTATAAGTTTAAAGGTGGAAAGTACGACCTGTCGAAACAACGCGTGCCACTAGACATCCATCATCACTGGCCGGTAAGTATGTGATTTTATGAATACATATCATACACAATGTTGCAACTAAATAACCAATCTCCCGTTATGTAGTGCCACAAGCAACCACAAGGATCGGTCCTATGTGGATTCTATGCGTGCGAGTTCATGAGAGTGAACGGACGATACATCACGAACCCTGACAAGGTATTATTAGTAATAGTCAAGTATGTATTTATGTCATTAAAGATGCAAATGTGTTATTATTGAGTATAAATAGATGATGTTTATAAAATTCCTTTACAGCAATTTCAACGAGGAAACCCGGAGAACTTGACCGAAGCTGCATTGTATGGCATAGTCGAGGACCTCTGCACATTCATATTGAAAGAGGTCATTCCCGCAGAAGGAAAATATCACGATGCTTCCGGGACATTAGCTTTGCCAGAGTTCAGAATACTAACAGAAATTAGTAGATTATCTCTTAGCCGAGATAGTTATTAGAGCTTAGGTGAAAACTTATGATGTATAGAATGCATGAAGCATATATGGTTGTAAAAAGAATACTTTGATGTATATAAATATATGTATGTTGCTTTCAATATCAATATAGATCTATATATATATATATGTTTGTGTGTGTGTAAATAAATATATATATAATTCAGTATTGTTTGAAATTTGAAAAAAGGCGGGAAAACTTCCACTGGCGGCTAAATAAAGTAAACCGCCAGTGAAAAGTGCATTTCCACTGGCGGTTTGCTTTATAAAACCGCCAGTGGAAATGCATTTCCACTGGCGGTTTTCTTTATACAGCCGCCAGTGGAAATCAGCATTTTCACTGGCGGTTTTCTTAAGAAAACCGCCAGTGAAAATGCACTTTTCACTGGCGGTTCCAAAATAACCGCCAGTGGAAATGCTGATTTCCACTGACCCCTAGCACTGGCGGTACTGAAAAACGCCTGTGTAAATAGGTTTAGAACCGCCACTATAGAGCTTCTGTGTACTAGTGTCGGGTGAGAGATCCTCATGCAGAGGCGCCATAGTGGCACTACCAGAAGTTGAGCAGTGATACTCCCAGGCGTTTGGATCATGAGTATGATGACTATGAGTGGAACCATTACCATCTTATAGCTCCATTAGACCTAGGAACAGACAAAAAACGAGTCGGTTGCCCTTGATTAAGACAATGCATGTGGGTCTAAGCCCCTAAGGACTTGATCCCATCCATCACCCGAGGTCAACCTTATACACCCATGATGTTGATCAACCTGGGATCAACCTTACACCCACTATGCCCACCGTCCGTTGGGTCACTTGTGCCACCACGACGTGCTCGTTAGGGCAGCCAATGCTGCCACAGCGTGACCCCTGCACCACCCGCACCAGACCCCCACGTTGCAAGCCACCTCCGCCACCACGCTGGGCTCCCATGTCTCCCGCCGCCGGCTTTGATTTGATTGTTGTATGTATAAGAAATTATCATGTGTGCTCCGCCACTTTACGAAGGCACTTTGGATTCTTGAAATACCATTTGATTGAGGAGTTTAGGCTAACTCCAACAACACCTTATAAAACCGTAGGAGTGGCTTTAGGGGATTTTAGTCTCCAACAGCCCCCCTAGAGAGAGAGGAATATCCTTGTATGTATACGCTAATTAATATGTTCTTAACCCTAGCTAAGCCCCATGACATGATAATAATACATATTATGGTACTATAAATATTGTATGATTTTTAAAATTTCAAAAAATAATAAATATATACTAATTAAATGAGTTATAGTATATGAGGGAAGTTGTACCGGAGAAATTCTTGGAGACGAACTATATGTAGGAGTATAATCTGTTAGAGGAAGTTAGTAAAATACATTAAAAAGTAAAAATAAGGGGAGACGTATAAAAGCAATTGTTGGAAAGAGAGAGCCTTATAAAGGAGCTTCACATATGAAAATGGTTTGTTAAGTCAAACCAACCAAAAAGTGATGAAGTTGAAGTCATTTTAATCTAAAACTCAAAACTATAAAAATGCGATCTTTTCTGTCTTCACCATCTCTGGAGAAACCAGAATCCTGCCAAAGAGGACGTAAGCCAACCTGCCTGCCTAATGGACAGGATATTTGAGATAAACTTAGCAGCACTATGTGTTAGGCTGATCAGTCTTTAAGTCAGTCACTCTAGCTACCAGCGTCTGCTCTCTTCGGGGTTAGAAGAATCAAGTGAGCTGTGAGAGATTCGCATGAAACCCATGCGTTTCAGGCACTTTAGAAACTTATCTTTTTTACTTACGGACACCACTAGTCCCTTGGCCTTATGTTGACAGGCGATCTAGCCAGTTGCATGATCTACCTGCGTTTGAGGGTTGCTCTGTGCTCCTGCAAGAAAAATACGGACCCGGCCGTTCAACGAACTCAATCATCTGTTGAGCTTGAGCAGGAGAGGACAAGATTTTGCTGCTGGGTCGACAGCAAATCTACGCGCCAGCGGACCCGGAATTTACCGCTGCCGTGCATGGGCTCCAACGCCAGAGCATGAGCCGCGGACGGTAAGGTAACACACAACGCAAGGAGCTCAAGATCGAGCTGCGTTGCGAGGGCAGAGAAAGAGATGGGCAGTGCAGTGATGATGAAGATAAGGACCTGCCTGCCCTTTGAAAACGCGCGCACACACAAACCAACACTGACATCACCGGTGGGGGCTGGGGAGGAGATGGAGAGACTTCTTTAAGATCAGTAGATCACCACACCCTCACCCCTCCTCATTGCCCCCTCACACACACACACTCTCTCTCTCTCCCCATTGTGTCACTGTAACTAGCAATTGAGCTCTTAAAATTTTGGTTGAGGTGCAGTAGCAAGGCACACTACTACGATCTACAAACAAGATGATCAGTTGATGTCCGGTGTCTTCAGGATCTTTTCAGGTTCGCGAGGTCCCATTTTGCTTCTCCCCCCGGGCTTGCAGTTGCGTTTGAGTGCACCTCTGAGGCTTTGGTTGGCCCTCGCGCTGCGTACTTAAGCTCTCCGCCCCGTCCACGGCGTTGCATCTCTCATGCCACTCGGTGTCTCTTGATAGCTGCTGCTTCGATCTACTCCACCTAACCGAAAGGTAGAACCGAGATCAGTCCGGGAGTTCGTTAAAGATCACTTCTTACTCTGCAACCCGACCACTTCAAACGAACATCGCGAGTTGACGCTTCTGTTGTGCTACCTTCTGTCCGCGCAGAGCGTCGTGCAGGGTCTTGGATTCTTGGTCCAGTGCGGTTGGCGTGTTTCTTGAGATCGAAGATCCAGGAGATGATCCTGCGGCGGAGATCGAGGTCGATGAACAGCAGCGCCGGCGCGCAGAGGAGCCACGTCCCCGATCAGTCCGCGAGATCGTCGACCAGTCCATGCGACGGTGACAGTGGCGGGGCCGGCGCCGCCGGCAGCAAGATTGCGACCGCGCGTGCCCTGTTCGCCTCCCCGAGGCTGCTGCACTCTTCCTCCCTGCCCGCCGGCACCGTCGCCTTCGCCAAGAGCCCCGCGCCGGACGCCGAGCCCCAGACGGCCTTCTCCATGAGCCCGACGTCCGTGCTCGACGCGGCGGCGGCCTTCGTGCCGGGCACGGACGGCGCCGGCAAGCGCCGCCCGCCGTGGCGGGCGCGGGACAACAACGGCCTCGCGGACGCGCTGGACTGCAGCGACCAGCAGGAGCGGATCGTCCTCGCGGCGACGCCGTCGTCGTGCTCGCTGGCCAGATCGTGCTCCCTGGACCGCCGCGTCGAGTTCGGCGTCAAGAACAGGAGCTCGTGGCTGCCCCTGCGCGACCGCGAGGCCACGGCGCCGGCGCCGGCCGACCCGTGGGAGATAGAGCCGTCGTCGGAGGACTACACGTGCGTCATCTCCCGTGGGCCTAACCCGAGGACGGTGCACATCTTCGGCGACCGCGTCGTGGAGGGCGGCGCCGGCGCCGGCGCCGGCGCCGACGCCGCGGCGGAGAGGGAGGACAGCTCGCCGCGGCAGATCAATCTGCCGGCGCGCGGCGACCGGGGCTTCTTCAGCCTGTGAATGATCCCATCCACATCCATCCACGAGCGTGCGCGTAGACTGATGCCTAGGTAAAGAGACCGAGTTTGCTGAGTGCTAGTATTAAGTTCAGCCTTCATGTTGCGGTATTGTATTGGTTGCTCCGTTTCCATCTGATCAGATGATCATAGTTGTTTCCTTGATCAGATGATGTGTACTAGACGTTTTGTTCAGGTTGAGCTGAAGCTGTGATATAAAATTTCATTACGTTGTTATTACTACTAGACAAAATAAGCTGCAATTTTTTTCACAGGCTGAAAACTAGCTCCCAGTGGCTGAACTGAACTGCTCTGTGATAAATTTCGTCTCCAAACTCGGTTTCTGCAACCAGCACAATGAGAATGTCAGATCGACCCTGACTAACATAACTTCAGAGCAATTCAAGTTCTGACAGTAGCTCAGAACGTCTATAATCTCCCCAATACTGGCAAGAACTCAGACCATTTTCCAACGAATCCTGCATTAAAACAATGAAACCATACTACTCCTACCAGTTTGTCATATGAGAGCATGCTACTGCTGCATGCCCTGGCCCCTAGGTGAGGCGAGTCCCCCAATCATTGGTGGGTTTCTTGCGGCGTGAATGAACCCCATGGAGGAGAAGAGCTGAATGATTGGTGTCTCTTGTGGCGAGCCCTGCTCACCCAGACCAGACGATCCATCGGGCGGGCCTGTGGGGCGGATGCGCCCAGCGCCCACTTGAGCGGTGCCTCGTCGCATTCGGGGGCCCCGCCCGTGGGGCCTGATTCCTTCTCTGCTCGGCCCGTTTGGTCTCATCTGATCTCATCCCCGGGAGTGTTTCGGTTCCCCTGTCAAGCTTCCTTTCCGTGACGCCGACTGATTTGAAACTGACGCCCGTTTTCTTTCTTATTTTCTAGTGACTGTTACGTATCACGCTGTCAGCTCTACCGCTCATGGCCTGGTGTGACGGGCATCGCCTGAGGGCTGAGGCTGAGCATTGAAAACCTCTCACTTTCTTGCAGGCCATCATCATATTCATGACGATGGGTCTCATTTTTTTACGGGTTTTAGCCTCAGTTGTGCTGCGGAATTCATGTAAAATAAAATAGTTTGACTAGCTTAGTCTGTGTCAGCAGCATATAGTCGTGTAAAATATTTTTTACATTATAGATAACACTATTTATACAGTGGAGTTTAAAATAAGAGGTGCGATAAGAAATATGATAGAAGAACCGCTGAAGATAGCCCTTAGTACTGCTTTTTCAAAGGTTGGTGACTCGGCGGTGCATTTTATTTTTCATTTTTGTATTTGTGTAAGGATAATCAAGTTATGGCAACAACATCCATCACTGATTCACAGTACATGTCATTATCATGCACTGGTGTCGATCAACTTTTTTTTTGGTGGGTGGGGGTAAATGGTGTTGACCAGCTTCTCAAGTATGCAGCTCTTCCGGACCTTTTTTTGTCCTGACGTAAATTTGGAGTTTGGAACATATAGCTCGTGTTCTTCAAAATTAATGTTGTGCACCCAGAACAAGTACAGACATACCTGGCTGTGCACGTTCCGTGCATGAACTCAGCAGCAACTGATGTGCTCATTTTGACCGGCTTCATGGCCTCATGGTGGCATCCTGTCTCCACTGCACATCCTCTATTAAAGTCAGTGCCGAACAAGTACAGTACAGATGGTTTAATTGATCTCTCCCTGAATGGAGTGCAGGCAGCATACTGTAGACGAAGCTTCTTTGGATAAAGTTTCAAGTAAATTACGCCTGAATTTGAACCCCCCACCCACAACACATACACTAGACAGAACAAAAAATAAAGATGAAGAACAAGTGTATAACTTTCTGCAGATATTCCATTGCCACCCCGACTTAACTACACAAAGATAGGAAAGGTAAGGCCAGAACATCCCAACTCAGCAGAACACAAGAAAGGATCATGTAGTACTTAATAAATGAATTGAAGCAAAACTAACATTCAAAACTATTCCCAAGTAAATGTTGTTTTTTTCTTAATGCTGGACGATGTTTGCTGAGCTGACTGGTGTCTCAAAAGTTTAGCCTTAAAATAACAGCAAATCTGAACCATCAATACCAAGAAATTTCAGCAATCAAAACCTTGCAAACCATCACACATATGGCGAACTGAAGTAGTCATCACTACGATGAACAATCACTTCTGATATTTACAACGTCCAGAAATCAGAACCAGTTAACCCGTTCACATAATCACATGAAAACTAGTGTCATCAAGAAATGAAGAGAACACATATTAGCATACTGATGATGCGAAACTCTCCAGTTTCCACGCCTTGATGAAATTGTACATCTCTCAAGACCAGATATAGATATGGTTCCTGTCGGAGGTAGCAAGAGCTCCTAGTCCGCACCATGCACTTGCCAGGACGGGCGAAGAATGACCCTCTAGGATGGTCGGCGTTCCATTCTTCAGCCTCGACCATATGTAAACAGATCCATCAGAAGAACCAGCAGCGATGCAGTTCTCGTCGGGGCTAATAGAAGGTTTGCCCCAGCTGCTCACCACTCTGTTGCCCATGGCCCTGAATGTTCCACAAATCTCCAGCGTTCTAACATCAAAAAGGTTGTGCACGTTATCTCTCCCACTTGTAAGAACGAAATTCCTGCTCCGTGACACGCAGACCGAGGTGACATCCAGATGAGCAGCTATCTGTGTGGTGCATTTCCCACTGCGGATATCCCACAGCCGAAGATTCCCATCCCTGTGACCCGAACAGATGGTGTCACCATCGATGAAAGCTAGCGAGTTGGGGTTGCTCGCGGACATTATGGTGCTCTTGCAGAAACCTGTCTGTAGATCCCAAACCTTGATAGTACGGTCACTGGATGAACTAGCAACAACAAAGCTCTTCACCCAGCTTGCATCAACAGAAGAAACATTTTTCGTGTGACCAGTCAGCGTGTGGCGAGGACGTCCCCCACTGACTTCCCACACAAACAGCTTGTTGGAGCTACAGGCAGCGATCACAAACTTGTTATCGTTGGTCACGGCAAGATCATTAACAGACCCCAAGCAACCATGTAGGGTGGCGGTCAAAGCGCCGGTAGATGCACCCCATATCTTGACAGTTTGATCCTGACCCCCACTAATTAGCTTGTCTGAGTTATGCTCAAACATCAAAGCTCCACACCCACCATCATGAGCACGGATAGTTATTGTGCATGTTGATGGGATTGGTGTTTCTCTGTAACCAGCTTCAGAACGCCGTATGATGCCATCAGTTTCTTGCTGTGCATTAAGTTGTATACCACCAACTCCAGCTGTCTTTAGCTTTAGAACCATCTCCTCATACATCGCATTGGCCTAGACAATTATTTTACAACCATTAAAGCACTAACTTATACATGCAAGTGTTATATGGGTACAGTTTTTAGCTTAAATATGGGGCAGATATTTCAAGGTTGGTGTAATAAGGTCACTTACAAGGATACACTTCGGCAATCAACACAAATTATAGAATTAAATTAACAAAATTCTACCAAGAGAAATATTCTCCTTTGGAACGCAGGAATTTTATATGAATGATATAGGAATTTCACAGGAATTAGTTCAAAAACACAGGAAAAACGCAGGATTCAGGAAATTTTCCTTTGTTTCAAAAGAGCCCGTACTGTTGTTTGTACCATTATGGTATGATAAGCATCCATGTTTTGATGTATCTAAAATTCTCCATTGGTTATTAGAGTATAATTGCAATTACGAATTATGATAAAGGAATATACACAGGCAATAGGTAAAGTTAATTTGTCTACCAGGCTCAGTAGGCAAGCCACAAGCATAATGCTTAGAAAGTCCCTTATTTCAGATATCATATATTGCAAACCTGCATTTTTAGCAATAGAAGGAAAATAAGGTACCTCATTGAGCCTCTCGGCATCCTTCATCTTCTCTAGCATCCATCGATCAACCAGATTTTGGTTCTCATCCTCTGCAGCTTTTAGTTTCGTCAATGCTTGTTCAAGCTCGGCTTTCACTGTCTGATGCTCTTGAATGAGAAGATCTAAGGCTTTTATTTTTTCGTCAAGCGACTGCTTTAGTTGTACATTCTCTTCGCTGAAGAAGTTTTGCACAAGTGCTAAGTACCATGTTCTCCACAACTGTGACCAAGATTAGCAAAAATAAATCACATTTAATACCTTGTCTTCTCAAGTTCAGCCTGCAAACTTGTAACCATCGCTTCCTTCTCTTTGAGCAGTGCTTTTGATACTTTACCTTCTTCTATCTCAGTCACAAGCTGCTCAGAGAGCCGGGATTGCGCCTTGTAGCATTGCTGCAGCTCTAACTCATGCTTCTCAGCCTTCTCCTTCCACTCCAAAGCCTACAAGGAGTTAACAAAACAACCTCTCCTTCACTAAACACCCAAATTACCGTCCAAAATTCTCGAAAAAAATTCGGGATATCCTGGCGATACAAACAGTTGAAATCAGTAGGCTAAGTAATATGATCAGTGACACACATTCGTTTGCAGACTTCAATGTACGATCAAACAGGGGAGGAGTAAAGTGCAAGATTGGGAAAAGTAGGGAGAGGAGAATAAGAGATTGGCCTCACGTGGGCGGCGAAGGGACGGGTTAGCGCCTCGATGGCCGGGCTGTGCGCCCCTTCCTCGGCGAGATGCCTCCGTTTCAGCGACCGCAGGGCGCGCCGGATCGCCGCCCTACCAGCCTCGGCATCGGCCATCGTCCTGCACACACCCGGCAACAACAGCAAAGCGACCCCTCGTGTCAGGCAAACAGCAAAGAAGAAATAAACTTCGTTAGCTGCCGAGTTGAAGGATTCCAAACATTCTCCCGTGGATTTCGGCAGCAGCCGTGCGTCCGGTGGCTCCAGTTCTCGGCCAGGGCGCCTCGGTTCCGGTCTTCCTTGAAGACTAGACGAAACTAGAAGAAAGAGGAAGACGAGAGCGGAGGCGGCGTCCGGGCCTGCAAGTGGACTTGGACTCGTGCTAGATAGCGTGGGCCCGTACATGGGCCTTTGGCCCAAGCCCAAAACATGGCCCTTTGGGTCCGATGGTTCGTAAGGAATATCCCGGGCTTGGGGGCCACGCATAGTTTCTTCTCCGCTTCCTCCGCTGCCTCGCTTCCCGGCGAAAGTATCGGCCGCTGCGTCCTCCACACCTACCCCACAGGCGCATTGTTCGGCTGTTTCCGTCTCCCCGAACGGCCGAACCCCTGTCGTTTGCCCGGGCGCCTCGCTGTCGTCGAGTCTGAACCGTGCTGCGTCGCGGAGGGAAGTGAGTGACATAGAGATAGGGGAAAAGGAAGATCAGATATAATGGCGGTTGCCGTCCTGTTGCGGCAGAGGGCGCTCTCGTCGCCCCACGCGGTCTCATGCCGAAATGGTTCGTACTACCTTGAGCGGTTGAATCCTTGGGCGTTGCGTATGATAGCTGGTCTGTTTGTTTGTTCTTTTGGTTGGGGTCGGGTGCCATGTGTTCGGTAGAATGCCAAAACCAAGCGCGCCTACTGCAGACATTACCGAACAGTGGTGGTATAGTCTCTATTCGCAGGTTATCAGTAGCATAACTATGTTGTGTTTCATATCTGATTGCATAAATGAGCAGTTGGAAAAGGCGATACTTTTCGTGCTGGGTTGTGATTGTTGTTTTCTTTTCTCTTTTGATGAATATACCATAGCTTTGGAGAAATTTATAATACTAGGAACAAGAAATTGTGGTCCTAATTATTGTGTTTCTTTGTATTGTGCTTGATTTTTTTTTGATGGTAACAGGAGGGGGTGAGGGCTCCCCTACTGGATAGATTAAAGAGCAAAAATTTTATTTACAAACATTATGAAAAAGGATAAAGGAAAAGAGAGAAAGAAAGTAAAAATTACACGCCCAGCTATTTAACCACGCTGGCATGACATTCTGATGTGCTTAAATATTAGCTTTAGTACTTCACCTTGTTCCAGTGTCAAAGCATCTGGTGGTTCTATTCATTAGACATTGTTCTTACATATCTGAATTGTTTTTCTGTCTAACAAAGCTCCATGCTCTGTACAGCTGTATATACTAGTGGCCTTTTTTCCAATTCCGATCTACACTCAAAGGTGAATTCTACTAGTTTGAGATTTTGGAGGACCTACCATAATTCTGGGAAGTTTGATTTGACTGATCTGACGTAAGAATCAATATGTATCCTGTTGACCTGTGTAAAATTCAAGCCTTTTCCATGCATATTCAAATTTGGGTGCATAAATTTCATGCATTTTGTACCATACATTCAACACAATCCATTTCTTTACCCCTAACTAACCTTCCAGTCTGGGATGCTGTGACCCAGCATTATTCACTATAACAAAAAAATGAAGTCCAATTCATAGTTAGTTATTATTACTGGCTTGAATTATGTGTACATTTCAAAATAACCGGGACCGGGATGCACTTATATTGTAGTTCATTTAGTTCTCCCTAGCAATGATCATGCCTTTTCTTTTATTGGAATGGTCCAATGGCTATGCTGAAAGGGTAATGTGAACCTAAGGGTTTTTTTTTTGCATGCTAGCGTGCAGCATAGCATACTATCTTCTCATTTATTTTCCCATGTAAACTTCAATTAAGCTGTGTGCTACTTTGGACAACAGGCATCCTCATATGTGGTACCCGAAAGCTCGAGAAAAGAAGCGTAATGTGTTTTTACATGTTGGCCCTACAAATAGTGGGAAAACTTATAGTGCTCTCAAGAGGCTAGAAGCAAGCTCTTCAGGTACTATTTTGACCATCCTGTACTAAAGAACGTACTGTTATCATGGTTGCTGAGTTATCTTCAAATTTTGTAGGTGTGTACTGTGGACCTCTGAGATTGTTAGCAAGAGAGGTAGCCCAAAGGTTAAACAAAGTTAGCGTCCCTTGTAACCTGATTACTGGACAAGAAAGGAATGAAATTGAAGGTGCAAAACATAGCTCAGTGACAGTTGAGATGGCTGATATGACAACTAACTATCAATGTGCTGTTATTGATGAAATTCAGGTACTTAAAGTAACACTAACACTGATCTGTAGACTACCAGGATGTGATATTAGATATGTATGTAAATAACTACAGATAGTAAGTTAGAGGCTTGTGAATTTGATTTTATTTTTAATAAATGATAAAACAATTGTGTTTCTCATTGTCAATAAATAGTTATTTGGAATACTCCATCATTCTAATTTTGTATTATTCCATGGAATAGATGGTTGGCTGTAAATCAAGGGGTTATTCGTTCACACGTGCACTTCTGGGACTTTGTTCAGATGAACTTCATGTCTGCGGTGACCCAGCTGCTGTTCCCCTTATCCAGCGAATTCTTGAAGCTACTGGTGATGTAGTTACGGTAATCTAGATTTAGTAATCAAATGGACAATACTGCTATTGAGGACTTATATATTATTTTTTGTCCATTATGGTCGTTGTGAATTTGAAGTGTGTTAAGGTTGACAGCCATGTTACTCTGCCAGTATTCTTCCATTATGAAGTTAGATTTCTTGACATCGACAGACAGTTTTATGTACAAGAAAGAGATATGATGTAGTAACCTATTATGTGATGAAACAATAACAATATCTGTATCTTGCAAGCCTTAGCTGACTTAAGCTTAAGTGTTTCAAATTCTCTCCACTCTGGCTTAAGAAATGCAGCACTTTTCTGGCACTGTCACATACTAAAATACGGTTTCGTTCACATTTATATATTTTGAGTATCATATTTTGTGCATAACACCATTTGTCATACTACTCAATTAGGCCCTTACCCTACTTAGGCCGTGTTTGGATCTCATTCTTATATTGATTCTAGATAGTGATATGGAATCTGGATTCTAGATTAAACAAATGAGGGTTGTTTGAATAATTCTCATGATGATTATTGCTTTCACATAGTGAAAATCTCTAATTTGTAGGGGTTGGATAGATAGTTTAGTGTTTGAATCTCATTTTTCTTAGGAGCTCCAAACAGAGCCTTAGATTGTAACTATCTTGTCTAACATCTCCTGTGTAAGTGGCATGGACAATGCGAAAGGTCCTCTAGCCTAGTGGTTAAGGACTTCCGAGTAGCACCTCCAAGTTCTGGGTTCGATTTCCTTCGGGAGCGAATTTTCAGGCTTGGTTAAAAAATCCCCTCGCTGTGCCCCATCCGCTCTCGGGTTACAATGTCCTGTGCGCCACCCTCCGGTTGGGCTGTTGCAGAGTGGACAATTGACGTCGGCCCGTTAGTGATGGGGGGCCAGGGTTCGGGGATTTTCTCGGCCGGGACCATTGTTTCGGTCTCTTCTTGATATAATACCGGGAGGACGGTCTTTCCCTCCCCGGCCGAGTTTTTTAGTGGCATGGACAATTGGACATTGCTACATTCTCCAAATGCAAGTTCTAACCACTATTATCAATTTTAATATGTTTAAAATCTTTCTAAGAAAATATTTATCAATGCAGTACTTTCGTGTGCCTGATTTAACACTAATAAATGTCGACCGTTGTAAAAATCACAACTACAGAGTAAAACCATCTGGTAACGTGCAGTCTTATGCACCCCTGGTTGGTGATATGCTATTATGCTGTTGTTTTGTATATGCAAAGAATGTCGAAGTGGATTGCAGAGGTCTTTGTCCTTGCTCTGTTGCTCAAATGAATTTGTTGTTCTGCGTAATACCCAGTGTTTACAAGTCGTCCGACTAATCGCGATTAGTCGGGCTGGTCGCCTGGAAGAGGGCGATTAGGAGGACGACGCGATTAGGGTTTCTAGTCGTCCGACTAGTCGTCGACCTGGGCGATTAGTCGTCTGGTCGAACACTTCCTGGTCGTTTTTGGTCGTTGCAGTTTTGGTACTGGGATTCACTTTGGTTTTTGGCCCATCTACAGTACTGGGCTTCACTCTGGTTTTGGGCGATTAATCGTTTTTGTTTGGATGCTGATCTGCTCTAGGTAGCAGCCAGCAGGTAATGCAGTACTTTTTACTGAATTACTGCAAGTAATTATGCCAATATTACTTTCAGTTTGGACTTTGGACTTTGGATGGATTCAGTTTTACACTTTTACTGAATTACTGCTAGTCTGCTACTAATTATGCCTATATTATTGCAGAAATGCAGAGTTTATATAGTTAATATATAGTTACATACATATACATATGTCCTTAAATCTATAGGACGACCAGGACCGATTAGGTGGACTAATCGTCGCCCTAATCGCGATTAGTCGCCTGGTCGCCCGACTTGTAAACATTGGTAATACCCCCCCCCCCCCCCCCGTTCTAAATTATAAGTCGTTCTGGCTTTTCTAGATGTATGTAGACATCAGTGTCTATCTATATGCATGGTAAATTTACGTATCTAGAAAAGCGCCAAAATTAATTATAGTTTGGAATGGAGGGAGTCCTTTTCTTTCCTTGATAATGATTAAGTACTGATGCAAGCATGTAACAAAATGTTATCAGGAAAATATCCAAATTTAACAGATCCTATGTTGTTGAGCAGGTTCAATATTATGAGAGACTATCTCCTTTGGTTCCTCTGAAATCTCCACTTGGGTCTTTCTCTAACATCAAGGCAGGAGATTGTTTAGTATCATTCTCAAGACGTGGAATTTATAAACTCAAGGTTGGTATGGTTGAACTGGCCATTGCAGTATTGCTTCATATCTTCGTTCAAAAAAAAGTATTGCTTCATATATCAAGCATTTGCATGATGTACTCCACATATCTAAGAAATAAACATAAAACGTCCTTCAAAATTCTTGAAAAACATAAAAAAATACAGTAAAGCCTAAGAAATGAGCAAAATCGGATATATGAGAATAGTTGTTTCTATTTAGCAACCATCAAAGTACGTTTTTTCCGTATGCTTTTCACAAGCCTTGCAAATTGAATACTCCATATAAACTGAAGGCTGTGAAACAGATAATTCAAATACACAGCCATAAAACATGGACCAATTAAACCAGGAGCTGCTCCAGTGCACAAGGATCAAGGACCAGCAACGGAGTTACCAGTTTACCACATCAATGCCCACTAACTTTTCCCCCTATGTCTTCACGATAAAACCCTGAAAACACATCCTTGTATTGATCTACAGAGAACAGATTAAAAATATATATCCAGTAGATGAAGTGAATATGAAGTTTCTGGCACCTTTCTTATGTTGCAATTTTCCATGCATTCAGAAAAGAATTGAAAGGGAGGGAAAACATCTTTGCTCTGTGGTCTATGGTTCATTGCCACCAGAAACTCGAACAAAGCAGGTATTTGCTTACATCTGGGTATTTAGTGTCATACTATACTATTGTACTTTTGCCTCATTGCTGCCACACGTTCCATATATTAAGATGAATAGCAGCATGTGTAAGATGTTACTTGGGTTATACTCAATGATAATCATACAGGGCCATCCAGTATTGATGCTGGGCTTTTAAGTACACAGCCAACCCGCTTTTTCTTGGTTTGCGCAATTAATTTCATAACCGACAAGCTCATAGTTTAGCCAGCATTTCAAGATTGAGTCATGTTTGTAGTCTTTTTTTGGTCATAAAATTAACCTTTCTGGTGGTCATGTGTGGATTAACTTATTCCTTAAGCTTGCAGGCGACAATGTTCAATGATGATACCAGTGACCTTAATGTGCTAGTAGCTAGTGATGCTATTGGAATGGGTCTTAACCTGAACATTTCCAGAATTATTTTCTCTACTATGATGAAGTTTGATGGTTTCTGCAACAGGGAACTAACTGTGGCCGAAATCAAACAGATCGCTGGTATTGAATTTTCGTCTTATGGTTCACCTCCAGCAGTTTCCTTTAAGCCATTTTGTTTTCCCTTGATTCACAGGCTGTTGATCATCAATTTAGGCACATCTTACATGTTGCCTTCTTTCTGTAGGTAGGGCTGGGAGATATGGATCTAAGTTCCCTGTTGGAGAAGTGACCTGTCTAAATCCTCAAGATCTCCCATTGCTGCACTCGTCTCTGAAATCAGCTTCCTCCATTATAGAGGTCTCTTTTCTGCACATTACTTTCCAGCAATATGAATGCAGCAAGAAGCTTTGTATAATTCATAATTAGCACAAACAACCACAAATGCTGACTTTGTTTCTCTGCAGCGTGCTGGACTTTTTCCCACATTTGATTTATTATCTTTGTATTCACGATTACATGGAACTGACTTTTTTCACCCTATACTGGTAAGCTAAACAAACCATCCCTCATGCTATGTGTAAAATACCTCAATACAAACACATACTTTGGATTCTATAACTGGTTATCAACTGCATAGTTACATGTTTTAATTGACAAACAACTTAGCGGTGATACTATGATAACGGTTTAGCTCGGATACTATAAGTTCATGTGCTATTTTTCAATATCCAGAAGTTTCTAGCACCATAAAAACTCAATCCTGAGGGAAGAACTCCCGTGGGCTTTGCACTAAAACGAAACAACTCATCAGCAGGACCGAGAAAACCGCCCAGATCCCAGTTGCCATGTGTTTCTAACATTATAGCTGCTTCATAATTATTTAGGTTGTTGTTGGTTCAAGCAAATATGTAACAATCTTTTGCATTGGCATTAATTGGATTTCCTTTACGATGTTTTTCATTTCTTTTGAGGTATATGGGTATTTATTCAAACTTCTGCTGCTCACCTTGAGTTGACTTGTTCAGAATATTAAAGTAGAGTTACCTTTCATCTATCTACAATGTATAGGAGGAATAGAATTGGTGGAATAGGTGATTGTATTTTTTAGTCTCATGGGCAGATTGGTGTACATTGCATAGAAGACAAGAAGGCTCCCTTAGAGTTAAGGTTGTTGACGTGTATAAGTGCATTGTCTATCTTCTCCTAACATCTTAAGTTTTTAGGTTGAATTGGTTTTGATTAGTACGTCCACTTTAACTTGGTATCAAAGCTAGAGGTCTCGAGTTCGAATCATGATAGAGGCTTCATTTGTGCCTCCACCCCTTTATTTTCTCGTTTGTGCCTTTGTTATGGTCGGCCACCACTATAGGTGCCGACCACAGGTCACAGGCGGCCAGAGAGATTAGATAAGGCTTATCTAATAAAAGAGATTATTTCAGGTTAATTAGATATAAATGAGAGATTTTCTCAGGTTAGTTGGATATGGATTAGAAGTGATCTCATATCTCTTATCCTTAGATCAAGATAGGCATTAGCAGGGATATAAATACTTGTAAGTGGTCATCTAATGGAGATCAAGCAGAAGCAACCATTGTTGCTCCCTGCGCCCAGCAGCCCCTCTCGCCTCCTCTGTTCTCCGCAGCACCAGCAGTACCTGCGCCCTGCAGCCCCCGCCTTCTCTCTGTTCTGCGCCAGCAACACCTAGCCACGGCGTCTCGTTGCGGGATCTCCAGCCCACTCCATCATCTCACCCCTATTCTCTATGAGACATCCCCAGTAGGATCCGCAATCCTATCAGCCTTCCTCTGGCTACACGTGAGTGGGGGTGTTGACGTGTATAGTGCATTGCCTACCTTCTCCCAACAACTTAACTTTTAGGTTGAATCGGTTAGTGCATCCACTCTAACAAAGGCAAGCCAGGATTATAAGATCATAATCTACCATATAGGGAGATATCCCAATATACTCTAACTTACATCTTTGAATAGCTTGTTATCATATTTAGTTTCCCCCCACTAAATTTATATCAGTGCTTTCTGGCTCTTTGCAGCTAATACTTCTTATGGTCAGAAAATGTGTGTTAGTTTTCATTTTGTTGGGTTGCAGGAACGTTTCTTGGAGAAGGCTAAACTATCACCAGACTATTTCATTACTGATTGTGAAGATATGTTGGTAATTTTTCCAATACCTTTTTCTTTATTGGGTCAAATTTTCTACAAGGAACACTATATAAAATCAAGATGAGATCATTTGAGTAGAAAGACACTGAATGTCTGCTGAAAAAAACATCAAGAGACAATTCAGCACCTCCTAGCCTCATGCATCTTTACCTGTCAGTTTTGGTTCAATATTTTATCTCCTTTTGGCTTGGGCCATCTTACTCCTGCTGTTGATGAACCCTCTTTCGCGGAATGGTGGAGACGCCTGGTTCTTAGAGTACCCAATGGCAGGGAAAGGGACTCAACAGTGTCATCATTTTGGGGGTGTGGTGTGTTTGGCTGCACCGCAACAAAGTGATCTTCAATGGGGAACCCCCTTCCTTGGCCAATCTACAGAGAAGCTTCTTAGATGAATGTGTATGTTGGGTGATGACTGGAGCTGAAAATCTAGGTTCTCTAGACCTAGCTATAGACCTAGCTAGTGCCTTGAATGTAGTTGGCTCTGCTCCCTAATGCTTAGGGCAGCTGTGGAGAGGGTTAGTCTAAGTGACTCTATAGACGGTTTTTTGTATTCTTGTTTTCTGACCTCCATGAGGTTCTTGTATCTGGGTCTTCTTTAAACCTTTGTTTCTTCTTAATATATAATGAGGCGCAGTTCTCCTGTGCTTTTCGAGAAAAAAAATATCCTTAAGTTTATAACAATAGCAAACTTTACTATGTAGAGTATGTTTTCTGTTAAGTTGCAAGTATAGTATTTTGTTAAGTGTTTTTCCTTTTGTTGTTTTAACAGAAGGTTGCTGCTATTGTTGATGATTTACCTCTTGGGTTGTATGATAAATACCTCTTCTGTATGAGGTGATCTATATTACTTTGATACTGTATCAATCTGTCCTCTTATATGTATGTTTTAATTGTCTTGCTTCACAACTCTTGTGAACTACTGTTATCTAATTACTTTCCAACTGATTATATTGCAGTCCGGTGGACGTAAGTGATGATATATCTGCCCAAGGACTAGTTCAGGCAAGCATTTCTATCCTATTATTTTTCTTTACTATATTTTGTGGAACTAGGATACATGTTTCTAATTTCTTCAATATGCAGTTTGCAGAAAATTATGCAAGGAAAGGAATTGTTCGACTTAAAGAAATATTCACACCTGGAACATTACAGGTTCCTAAAACAGACAATCAACTCAAGGAGCTTGAATCTGTTCACAAGGTTATTTATTTGCACCTAAATTATTAGTTATTACTGTTAGTAACTTCACATGCCTCAAATATGAGCAGGCTGTAGATCCCCGAATAATATCAGAATCATTGATGCCTTGTATATATTTATTTTTATTATTCTTGTTCCTTTTTGCTGGTGTCTCATGTTTGGTTTCAACTGTAGCCTACTGCAGCTAGGCTTTGTTGTTGTAGTAGTAGTTACTTAATAACTTGTCAGTCTATAGCCATTTACTGTATATACTGTCAACATTCTTCTGAAAACAAAATCTTCTTAGTACTCTAAAATTGTTGCATTGAGATTAAGTGCAATTCTTTATGGTGATCACTTCAGGTCCTAGAGTTATATGTGTGGTTAAGCTTCAGAATGGATGATTCCTTTCCAGACCGTGAAGTAGCTGCCTCTCAAAAGTCAATCTGTAGCATGTAAGTTCTTATATTCATCTAGAACTCTTTTTTGCCATTCTGTGGATCAGTTCTGTTTAGTTTTTTTTTTTTTTGTCTCTGGTAATATCAGGTTGATCGAAGAATATCTGGAGAGGTTTGGATGGCAGCCACAAGACCGAAGAAAGGTTTTGGGTGGAGCACAAAAGCTGCTCCAAGAATACGATGTATCGCAAATGTATGATCTCTTTAATCTTCATTAATGTCCGGTATTGTTTTCAATGTTTGGGATAACCGTGCAAACCTTTTCTACACAAAATAGTTTTCATCTTCAATTAACTCAACAAAAATATACATTACTCCCTCCATTTCAAATTGTAAGTTGTTTTGGCTTTTCTAAATACATAGCTTTTGCATGACTACGAATGTATATCTATTGAATAGCAAAAGCTATGTATCTAGAAATTTCAAAAGGATTTGTAATTGGAAACGGTTAAAACGGAGGGAGTATTATGGGGTGGGGTGCATTAAATCTTGAACGTTGAAGAACATTGCTAGATTCACTAGAGGTACTTGCACATCGTAGGCTGTATTGCACACTGCATCATGTATGGAACCATCTGTCTCGAAGCCAGCTTGACCTCTTGATATATTTGTGAACGCTGTTCTTGCTCTTTTTTTTCATATTTCTCTCCAATAGAATGTTCCTACATTCAATTTTAGGGTTAGTTTGAAAACCCCATTTTTCTAAGAGGTTTTCATTTTCCCGAGGTAAAATTAGTTCATTTTCCTTTGAGAAAATAGGAGCCCTTAATCATCGTTCTCTTTGGGTTTTCTAAATATTTCTTCAAGTAACCATCTTGTTGTTAATGAACAGGAACAAATATTTTCAAGAAGTCAACCCAGGACCGAAGTAGGACTATACAGGAAATGAGCCTCACCACTTCCAGTCCAGATTTGAGGAACCAATACCATCCAGAGCATTTGCGTTCTGCCTCACTGGTTATGGATCACCGGCACAAAGTGGAACTACACTTCGGACGACCGAAGATATACGTGGACGCATCTCAAACCGTGATCATCTAGATTGATTTGGCAGTACGCATTTCCATCAGCCAGATCGTGATCGCCTAGTAGGACTTTTTTCCCCAAAAATGAAACTACACTCCAGTCTTAAGTCATAATGAATACAGAGCCATGAGCCCATGATAGGGCTGCTTGTGAGACGGAGATTGCGTATTAACAGGTACACAGACGGTACTTGCATTCTAGTCTGAGTTCGATGAGTTGCAGCAATAGCGGCTGTAATCCTGTATATAAAGAGAGGGAAAATAATGTTGCTCGTGCTGTTATTTATTGCAAGATCTGAATGTTTGTGTTCAATGACAATTTAGTAGACATTTTACATGCACTAACTAATAGCTAATGGCCCGTGTGTACCTTTGTATATATCCTTTCAGATTTTTTTGTGTCACGATGCTGATGAGCTGCAAAATGGAGTTCCAAAAGATGAGGGCAGAATAATTGCAAATAATGGTTCTCTCTCTCCCAAAACAACCGTTACCCTGCATTGATTCGTTTCAGCATTGTATTGCTAAGGTATTTGTCCAGAAGGGGCAAACAATAAGTCGTGGGCTACCAGCCAAAAGAAGCGGTATCCACGTTTACAATTAGAGAACTGTTTGGTTTACGAACTATAACATAAATGGCAACAATAATGATTCACACTCGAGCGCTAGCACCGCTCTTACGTCCCTAAAAACCCTGACAAGAGATAGTTGCAGATGCCGTTGTAGCCAAATCATCTAACCAACCAAACCAGAATATTAGCTTGGCGAGGCACAAGGGTGTCAAACACACAAGTGTCTTAAATAGAGAACGGGAAATTGCCTCGTTGCTTGTCAAAGGCTCAAAGCAGTTAAAGTTCATCGAAGACAGTCATGCTAGTGCATCTTGACATGTGCCTTCCCTCCCGCCACCACAAAAGCCCACGCCGGCAGGAGGCCCAAGATTTTTCTTTTCCTCGCGTTTTCCCACCGTCGTCTTCACGTCTTGCAGCTCAGCCCCTAGGCACCATGAACACCACTGAGCAGCAGGAGACCGGGTGCTAGCCTCCAATTATCCAGACGTCTGCTCACGGTGGTTGAGGCATCAGACACTGCCAATTACATGCACGACCAAACTGGAAAGCCTCTGAAGCGCGTTGCCTCATTGGATGTATCCACGGCTGGGCCTGCGTGCTTTCGGGCCGGTGGACATGGCTACCCCTGCATGCTTTGTTCGGCGACCAGCAACAGCATCGACCTGCAACAAAATGTCTGGCCTGGCGGCGCCAAAAAGCCAGTCCTGAAGGAGTAAAAGTCGTCCATGCTGCTGAAAGCCTCTCTAATCTGAAAAAATCCTATTTAGGTGGCGCTTTTGAATATGGAGACTCTGAATTTTAGAGTCTGTTGGAGTACCCAACTCTTTTTTTGTGAAATCTATTTTACAAAGTAGCTAAATCAGTAAATTTGGCTAATCTCTTGAGGAGATGCTCTTAGCCTGTTACAGGAATCTATACAGATGGTTTTAAATATAAAAGTGAAATCATTAGTGATCAAGCCCTGCCTCTAGATCAGTCTAAGGAAAAAATGTGAACATCTAATGCATGTACTACTTCATATGAAAATGAAATGGTAGATAGGAGGGAGCAAAGGTATCAAACCAGTAAAACCATTCTGTAACCATCTTTATATTAGTAAACTAACTTTGTCAATTGATCCGGTTCCAATCTGTAAGTTCATATGACTGTCCAATGGTATAAAAACCTGCACAAAGCAAACCATTGCTATGTTACAAAACAAATTCGAATGAGCCATAAACGAATATATTTGGATCGGTAGGAGTGCACAAAAACGAGACAACATCAGTGGGTCAGAAGAAAAGGAAGCAGCTACATATAATCCTGGACAGGATCTACCACCACTCATCAAGGTACCCACTATTAGGATGGCAGAATCAGCAAAAATCCACAATGCATATTATTGACGCAACATCCTCAAAGTTCAGATATAGTTTCGTGCATACTCTTTTCATTGGATAGTCAAGGTTTCACTAGAACAAAACAGCAGATTCAAAAACACCCAACAAGATATTTTATTAAGGGTAACACGATAGTTAACTGGTAAATATACAATTAGGCCCATTTGAATCCTTGGAATTGAATTCTATTTGAATAATCATAACTGACACAGCTCAATTAAGCTAGTATGATTTTATGCTGAATATATTTGTGTACCACTTTTAGCCATACGAGGGAGGTATTTATGTGTTATATTTCTGCTACAGGGAAGTAAGCCGAAGAGCATGTTATAAATTAAAGAGTAGAAACATATCATGGAGATACATAAAATCAATTTATATCCCTCCACCCTACGAATTTGATATAGGCTTATATTTAGACTTTGGAAAGTTGTGGAATGTCAAATTCCAAGCTAAATAGTCTACTTTATTAAGTAAATTCCAATTCATCCAAAATGAAGAAATCCAAACGGCCCGTTAGTGCAAGTGGAAAGCAAGCAAAGATAATTCGTCTTTAACTGAACAAACATTCTCCAAAGTTTCCAAAATTACCTTCTGAACAATATGCTATACGCCCAGTACTGATTGATCATGTGATATGTGGAAGCGATCTGTGCTAAGCATACATTGATGGCACAGAGAAAATGGATGTTTCAGAGCAGCTAAGAAAAGGATGATAAAAGGTTAAAATGCTGGAGAAGTGGAAAGACAATGCGTAAATGTTTCAAGCCTGTTCTATAAGTAAAAAAGGCATATAACTCTCTCTTGGTGCTCCGTTTTAATAGACAAATGTGGCTATAACTCCATGGAAATTCAGTTGTTGAAAGTTGACTATAAGGTCTGGAGAATGGCTGGACTTTGTAAGCCACATGGATACGCCACAGCATTTCAACAAATAAGTATGTTCTTGAACAGCAGTTCACTTAATCATGAATACAAAAATACCCCCTGAATATAACTTAGGCACATCACATGATGGTTTCAAGTAAATTGTTAGGCTTCAGTTTTATTATGTGGGGAGTAAATGATGTCCCTGAATATCCTGAAAAGCATATACACAGTGAGAATTACTGCACCGAAATTTGTATATGCTAATAACGAACCAGTAAATGTCATTACAACGAAACAAACAGTCTGGCTATGCAATATGGTGGTGAAAAAATCCAAGGAAAAAACAAGCATATACTGCCCTTGTCAATTGGTAAGGGTAAAAAGATAGATATTACTACAGATCGAGGCAAGATTAAGGTGCGAGAAAAAAAAACTAACCATCCTTGGTTGATATGTGCATATACATAAATTCTTATTAAAAAGAGAAAAATACGAGCAGCATACAATGAGAAGTACAATATTCAAGTGTAAAAGGCTAGAGATCAACAGTAGTTTTTACAGTATATGCACAGCTCTAGGTACCTCTTTTCCATCTATTGAAGATTCAGCTTCACTAGTGTTTGACAATACAGCATAACAGTGTCTATCGTGACCATCCTCTCTCAAATAAGATGGAACACCGCTCCTACACCTAGTACCTTCTGTGTGCATCCTGAGAAGCTGAATCTTTCTCACTGCTGAGAGCATGTGCATGTTCTTAAGCTTCTCCAGCACAAGATCAAAGGTCGCCTGCTGTGGAGTAAAGCCCTTCAGCACCATCTCCTCCAAGAATAAGCAGGACTGGGTGAGCCTCCCGTTCCGGCATAGCCAGCACACCAGCAATGTGTATGTGCTGAAATCAGGGGTGATGTCCTTCCGGAACATATGACATATCAGGAACAGAAGCGTTTTCACCCATTTCCTTCTGCAGCAGAGCTTCAGCAAGGGGGTGTACGTCTTGATATCTGGGTTGCATGACTGTTCCTCCATCTGAACCAACAATTTAAGTGCGTTCTCAGCCAGAGAGTGATCACAGGCAGCAGAAATCAGGGTGTTAAAGGTAGTCAAGTTTGGGGATATTCCAGTTCGGTGCATTTCTTCGACCACAAAATTTGCATCTTGCAACCTCCCAGCTCTGCAGAGTATGTATATAAGACAGTTGTAGAAAGAAGCATCTAGGGCACAGCCATCTTGCTTCACCTTGTCAAAAGTATCCAAAGCTTCTTGTGTCCTCCCAGCCTTCCCTAGCGCGTGCATCACAATTGTGTATGTGATAATATTTGGAGTGCATCCTTTTGTGTGCATCTCATCCAAGATACCATCAACCGTCTGAAAATCTTTCTCCATGCAGTACGCTTCTATCAGGCAGGTGTAAGTCGTTACTGAAGGACTGAAACCATGCCGCTCCATCTCCTTCATTGTTTCGCGAGCCTCCTTCAGCATCCTTGCTTTGCACCAGCCATGAACCAATGTGTTGAAGCTACTTTCATCAGGAGGAATTGTCTCCTTCAAAGCTTGGAAGGCACCTCTTGCACGCTTCACACTCCTCTCCTTGCACAATGTGTCCAAGAGCACATTCATGGCCTTTGTGTCCTTCGCCACCCCAAAGCGGTCCATTTTATGGAAAGCATCAATGGCGTCACTCCATCGGTTGGCTCCACATAGCCTCCTCATCACCTTCGTCATGGTCGCTAGCGACACCAACCCCCCAATCTCATGCATCTGGCCGATCAGACCGCACATCAAATCAAACTGCTTGAACTTGCCCAATATGTCTACCATCATGTCATATGAATCAGCACAATGACAGTAGCCTTCCTGAGTTCCGGCCCACATGAAGAACCCAAATGCGGCCACCCAATCATTGCTGAACCTGCTCAGGACCTTGCTGACAAGGCGTGCTGACACCCTGACAGGGCAGCAGTCCATGGTGATCACAATAGCCTCTGGAGAAGCAAACCGGTATCTCAAAATCCTGCTGACCTCATCCATGTCGGCCTCAAATTCGGCATCTTCATGGGATGCAGGGCAGCTGGCAAGGATCGACAGTGGACTGGATCCTCCACCGGTGGCAGAGCAACCTTGTTGTTCTGAGAAGTCTGATTTGGCCGGGAGCACAAAGTCATCATCGCCATTGCCATCCAACCTGGAACAAGGATAACCATCCTTTGGGTTCCTGAACCAGTCGGGCAGGTCGAACCCCACGGTAGAGAAGGATGCTTTCTGAAAACAATCATTTCATTTCTAGTTAAAAATTAAGCAGATAATACATATAAGCATAAATGATACTATATTTTTTGAAGAAATATTGGCAGGATGCTGCCGATTCATTTAGCAGATAAGAGCAACTTCAAGAAGACGCGAAAAGCTCCCGAAAAAACCTTTTTTTTTTGGGGGGGGGGGGCAGTGGGAGAGCTTTCAACGACGCCGGTGGAGGCGACGGCGGGAAAGCTTTCAACGGCGCCGGTGGAGGGGGGAAAGATTTCAACAGTGCCGGAGGAGTCGGCGCTGCGGATCAGGTCCCCGGCGACGGAGTGTCCCTGCGAGGTACATTCAAAGTTGGAGAAGCACCTCGACCTTCGATGGTAGCATCAAATAGCTTCACGGCAGTTGGGTGGCTGGAACTGAATGTTCTTTTCTACCTATCATACTGCGTCACGAATTCAGTTCACATGGGGTCTTAAGCTTATGCAGATGAGCGCCACTTCCTGATTATATCTGCTGGTCCTCTCTTGTTTATTTCCATGTGTCATCTTCTTACTCAGGCTAACGTCATTTGTCAATTCGCTTTTCATAATATGCCGATCAAATCTGAACTGTGTGTCTTATTGTTCGAACTATGAGTCAACAGGTACTGCTTTCATCATGATTATACTACCTGTTTTGTCTTCTTAATCAGCTTGTGATAGAGTGACCCAGTCTCCGATTCAATGCCTGAATGTTCGTATATCTACCTGGTGATACTCTGATATTTCGATGCTTCGATGACTTAGCATATTAGGTTTGTCACTCAGTTTGTCTCACTGTCTCAGTTTCCTATGTGTTTCAGTTTCAGTTTCCTATCTGTTTCAGTAGCAGTCTCACTCAGTTTTAGCCTCAGATTCCTATGTGTTTTTGTCTCAGTTTTACTTATATTCATTCTACATGTTCGGTGACAAAGTGACAATTTAATATATGATGAGCATACTTCAGTTTCAGATTACAATTCTGTTTCAGTTTCCTATGTTGGTAGAAGTGTTCTTGAATCTGTTGGTAGCAGTGTTAGACCTCTGCGTGGATTTTATTTGTGAAGGATACAATAACTAGGAAAGCACTGTATGAGATGCTACATTCCATACAAACAGCAGCATCCAATCTAACGTGCAAAGACCAGGTGGTTTCAGTTTTAAAAATTATTTTTTTTTCGAATACGCAGGAGGGCTGCGTATCATTAAATTAAAGTAGAGGGAAAAAGGGCCTGTGGCCCGGGACAAACAGAACACACACAACACAAACACACACTCACCCTTACAAAGCACACACCACACAGACACATACGACACCCCAACACCCCCCGTCTTTTAATAGGCTATAAGACTTTCCTTTCTCTATCCAGGGTCAAAAAGAGAGCGCAAGTTCTTGGCTCCAGCAGAAACCCACAATCTCATCTCGTCTTTAAATCCATCCTCTAAGGTATTAAGACAGGGTCGAGCTCCTTAAAAAACACACCTGTTTCGCTGCTTCCAAATACTCCAAGCCCCAAGGATTATCATACTATTAAACCCCTTTTTTTTGCTCTTAGGAATCTTGGTTGAAGCCTTTCTCCACCATTCAGCAAAAACTGAATCTCTTCTCTTAGGACCCACAGAAGAGAGACCAATGGGGGTTAAAATATTATGCCAAAACTGTCTTGTGAAGATGCAATTAGATAAAATATGCTGCACAGTTTCGTCTTCTTGGTCACATAGAACACAAAATTCAGGATGCTGAAGTCCCCTTTTTTTTAAGTCTGTCCGCTGTCCAACATTTGTTATTTATGGCCAGCCAAACAAAGGTCTTACACTTAGGCGCTGCCCAGCTCTTCCAAATTCTTTTCCAGGGCTCAAAGGATTCTGCTCCAATGAATAAAGCTTTATAGGCAGATTTGGAGGTGTACAGACCATCGTTGCTAAATATCCACACATGCTGATCATTTGAATTTTAAAGCTGAAAAGATTCAATTACCTCCCATAATTGTAGATATTGCTCAATCTCAGCCAGAGAGAGATTCCTCTGGATATCTTGAACCCAGAAATGAGAGGTGAGGGCCTGCTGCACAGTCCTTACTTTTTTAAACTTCATCGGAACTGCAACAGCAATAAGGGGAGCTATATCCACAATAGAATATCCATGAATCCACTTATCTTTCTAAAATAAAGTTGAAATACCATTACCCATGGTGGTAGTCACTGCTATCTGAAATAAAGCTCAGGCCTGGGAAGATATTTTAAGATCCAGGCCACTCCAAGGCGTCGAAGGAGCAGTTTTTTGTAGCCAAAGCCATCGCAATTGTAGGGCCCAGTTCATCTTTTGGAGATTAGGAATTCCAAGGCCCCCTAAATCAAGAGGCCGAGAGATTTTATCCCAAGCTACAAGGCAATTACCTCCTCTAGCCTCCTTTCTTCCTTTCCACAAGAAGTTCCGTTGAATTTTATCAATGGCTTTGATAACCCATTTAGGAGCATTAAGAGCAATAAATAAGTAAACTGGGATGGCAGAGAGGACAGATTTGATAAGAGTGATTCTTCCCGCAAGATTTAAAAGCTCAGCCTTCCATCCTGGAAGCTTGGCAGCAATTTTATCTATCCAGAGAGCAAGATCCCTAGCACTAAGTTTTTTGCTGCTTAGAGGGAGACCAAGATAGGTTGTGGGAAAATTTTTTGAGGCACATCCCAAGGTCTGAACAGCCAGCGCAGTCCTCTCAGTATTGCACTGAATTGGGTAGGAGAAACTTTTTTGCAAGTTAGTATGAAGATCTGAGGCAACACCAAAACACCTCAAAATTTCTCTGACTACCACTAAGTCCCCATAAACTGGTTTTACAAACACAGCAACATCATCTGCAAACATTGAAACCCTTTGGCTAATGTTTCTGCCAGCAAGGGGGTGTAATAAACCACACTCATCTGCCCTGATGAATAGGCTATTAAGAACATTCATGACTAGGATGAATAAAAGGGGAGATAAAGGATCACCTTGTCTCAACCCACGCTTGAGATTTATAGGCTGTCCAGGCACTCCATTGACAAGAACTTGAGTGGAAGATGTCCATAGCAGGTTCAAAATCAGATTGCACCAAACCTGCCCAAAACCTAAGTGTCGAAGAATTTCCAGCAGAAATGCCCAATGCACTGAGTCAAAGGCCTTTTTAATGTCCAGCTTCAAGAAAATTGCAGGGATTTTTTTCTGGTGCAACATCTTGGCAGTTTTAAAAATTATTAGGGACAAGTTTTAGCGTTCTGGTGTGGATTACAGTTTTTCGGGGGAATTTTCTTTTTCCAACAGCCCTAATAAGATGTTTTGGGGAACAATTTTAAGTGAACTTTTGGAGTTGCTAAGTACATAGTTTAAACCTCATGAATTCTCCCAGTCCCAGGCAGCGTTGATCTTACACTTAATTGCATTACATAAAAGATGGGTAATCCTGATCTATATCATTATCCAAAAGAATCCAACAGATAATTTGTAAATTTTGCATCATAACTGTTAAGTGTCATTAGGTTTTCTTCTCCTTCAATATTGAACTAAATGCAGGAGAGTGAATCACCTTATGCTTGCAAGCAAATTTCTCGAGCTGTGATCGGACCATCCCAAGTCGCTGCTTCTTCATGACATCGGTCCCGACCTTGGCCATATTCTCCCCGACCAGTCCCAACTGGTTCTGAAAGTTCCTAGCAATACTCTCATCTCATCTTCCAAACAGAGAAAAAAGAACGCAGATCTCTTATATTTAAAACAAGCATAAGGGCTGCACATACGAGAGTAGCCGCCACATTCTGCAAGCCAGTGATCCCAGGACGCCTCCTCATGCTTCGCGGTGGCGACAGCGGAAGCGAGGACGACGAGTTCGAGGCGCCGGGACGGGGCGAGCTTGAGCGTGGACGGAGGGCGAGCGGCTGGGGAGGGCAGAGGAGGCACAAAGCCGGCGGAAACGCCCGCAGCGCGTGCAGGGTGAACTGGTGTAGCAGTGGCGACAGAGCCTGTCCATCTTGACGAAGTTGTATATCGTGGTATCTTTAAAGCCCACCAAAGCCCATTTAGGGTCTGTCATCAAGGCATGGTCTCCATAGGAGTCTGCAGATTTTTTTAATACTACCCGTCCCAAATTAAAATTTATTTTATCTTTTTAATAGATTATATAATAATTAATATATTTGTATATGTGTCTAGATTTATAATAATCTATTTGAGTATAGATATAAAAACAAGAGCTACAATGACTAATATGTTAGGATGAAGTGAGTAAGAATTAGTTTAATTTCACCGGATAAATATAGAAAATAAATCACGTTTCAAAAAAGCCTTGACGTTTTTCCAGACTGGAGCTTGAGAAAATTCTAAAAACAATCTCAGCTGTGCACGTCTTTTCTCTCAAAAAATAGTGTGCACGCTGTCAGATTTATTTCCTCCCTAAACCGAATATTTATATCTCTTATCAAGTTAATCTTTACTAAACGTTTATCTCAATGTGCAAGACATCTACATCATCTTTCACTATCTACATCATCTCAATCAGTACCTGATGAAGGGCATACTTGCCTTCTCACTAAAAGTATCTACACAAGAAATTGACATGCGAGCTCACAATAGAAAGGTCATTACTTTCGAACCCTTATGTGCATTTGGTTGCGAGACAGCCAGAACAGGGACGTCTCCTGTCGTTCTCTCTCGTACCTCTAATTTTGAGGAATAACTGGGAACAACACTGGGATAGTCCTGTCCCAACCCTTGACCCCGAACCAAACAACCTTATTTGAGGGATCGTCTCATCCCGTCTCGTCCTATCATTGCAACCAAACGCATCCTAAGGGCCCGTTCGGTTTTACTCGCATCCACGTGGATTGGAGGGAATTTGGTAGGTTCAAATTAATGGCAACTCAACATCTCTACTAACTTTTTTCCAATCATATATAATCCATGTGGCATAGCAATACCCAAACAAGACCTAATAGAGAGCCTAGACACTAACATGGTTTATAAAGGGTGCTCCTAACTAAGTCTACCGAATTGCATGACATAGCGTACATGAATAAGCCTCCAGAGAACCTCGCGTCTCACGACACTTAGACCCTCACGTCTCATGACACTTAGATCTAGTTTGATGACTCAATTCCCTCCGAGATTGAAAGGGATGAGAGTGAAATTGGTTCATTTCTCCAATCTTAAGGTGTCGTTCGGTTGTTTAGGATTGATGGGTCGGAACGATTCCTAACCGGATTGCTTCTCTAATTTATATAAACTTTGATTAGCTAGAACGATTTCGGGTGCAATCCAGCACAAACGAACAAGGCCTAAGGGTATGTTCGTTTCAATCCCAATTTATATAGATTGAAGGGGATTGAGTGTGTTTCAATCTCTAATAAGTTAAATTATCTCAATCCATAACTAATCCTTTTCAATCTATATGGATTTATAATAAAGGAACAAACCCTAAAGGAAGTTTGAGTTTCCAAACTAGTCCTTGACGATATAAGTTTGGGAGGAAGATTGTTGGACACTTGATGAGTGAATGTCCATCGTGTAGTTTTCTGAGGTTTTCCCATGCCACATGACATGTCATCTTAGTTTGTCAATCCTCTTATTAGCTAATTCTGAACTAGAAACCATTAGGTGTTACATTGGCTATGAAGAGAGGAATGCATTCACCAAAGTTTCATGCCCCCTGCTATAGATACAATAGCTTTCCTTTGCGTCCCAACAATCTGGCTCCAATTTTATCGATCAATTGTTCTACTTGCAATCGTATTTTTCTAGTATGTAGGGGTAACCTCAAATGTTTCTCTGGGTAAGTGCCAATTTTACATAGGTAATTATGGACAATGGAGCTAAACGTGGTGCTATTTCATTTTGATTGGGAAGATTTCAATTTTGGACAAGTTGATATTAAGGTCTTAGAGGGTGTTTGGTTTCTTTAGTCATCTCCTAATCTTTAGAGACTAACCTTTAGTCCCTAAAACATCTAGCTTAAATGATATAATTTAGTCACCCGTTTGATATTTTAGTGACTAAATTTTAGTCACTAAAGCTTAGGAGGTGTGAACCAAACATGTCCTTAAAAAATAGTTTCTAAGTCCATAAAACCCCTTAGCATTCCCAAAAATCATGAACAACTTTTTTGCAGACTATTGAGTTCGGTTGTGTCTGCTATTGCAAATATTGAACATGAAGATTTCTCACACTTGGAAGCACTGACTTGAGGATTCCTTTGTTTGGTTTTTGTCGTACTCCTATAATGCATTACAAGTGATAAATTGCAACGATGAATAAGAGTGGAGATAGTGGCTCCCCTTGGCGTAGTTCACTGGGACGATGAATACTCCAATTTGGCTGTCCATTTACTAAGATATGAAACGAGGATATGGCAAGGATTCAAGATATTCAGTTTCCCGACTCTAGACTGAAACCTAGTTCTGATAGAACTTACAATAAAAGGTGCCATTAAAATCGAATGTATTAGAGGTGTTCTTAACAGCCAGTTAACAGAAACCGAGACGAGTTTATCCTTAACTACGGTTATCTCTGCGTCCTTAATCGGAGGTGCCACTCTAACCATGGTTGCGGCCTTCGGTCACACAAGCGTTATATAAAAGAGGTTTAGGGGTTGGTGGCCGTATGCTAGATGCTAACGCAATAGCTTCGCCCAAAACCCTAACTCATAGGTTCCCATCGTCTTGCGGTTGCGAGTGACTAGAAGAGCTGCGATCTAATGGTGACGGACTCCATGGTCGCTTGAACGGGAACGGGGTCCGAGGCTCCTCCACGACAATGGAGGCTATACCGGCGGCGGTTATCCTCCACCATTGCGACAAAACACAATAGGAGGAGGTGATGGCCACGGAGGAGGCGAGACTGCGATGCAAGACACTGCCGCCATCGCCGCCGCGGCCATAAACAACAACAATGAATGTATGTTCACCTAAACCTCTCAGTAGATTAGATCTACTCATCATCAAAGTATTTTCAGTACGGATCGGTATTCTAGGGGTTTAGGAATCGATCCTAGACACCACAGTAGAATGAAACTCATTTGAGATATCAAGTTTGATGAGTAGTGATTGTGTCTTCTACTTGTGCAACCACTAGAGTACTCTGTCAGCATAGGAGAAATTGTCATGACACAACCTATTTTGAAAGGCAGTACTAGACATGAATTTGATTTGGGTGGAGCCAAAACATGACTGTTTTTTTTAAAATGCAGACAAGGTGAAAAAGACATCAGAATTTGTTGGTCGACTTCTAGCCAAACTTTGGCTCTCGAAATGAACCTTGTTTGACGAGTTGGATGTCTTCCTTGATCATGGAAGCGACTTGTTATAGTTACATAAATGCATTATATTGGAGGTCCTTCGGTTTCCTTATTGTTTCTATATATACCACCAAAAATAAATTATGAACCCTCCTGATCTCCGAAAAATAAACTATGAATCCATGAAAGTATATGCCCTGGTCTTACTCTTAGCATTAACAAAGACCAAAATTTTACAGCATCCTATCCTAGCGATGAATCCATGAAAGTATCTGCTCTCCTTGGAATTATACGCCTTATTAGTTTCCTCCAAACACTGCATATCCTAACCTTTATCTTCTGTGGTAGATAGCCTTTTGTTCCGAATACCATGAAAGTATCTGACTCCAAACATGAACTGGAGTGCCAAGTAATGATGATTTCTAATCAAGAGATCTCCAAACCGGTCAGAATTGCCAAGGTCGCCCTCTCGTTTTGATCTTGGAGATTATCAGAATGGGATGCCGACACAGATTATACGTCAGACCACAGAACACAAGACGAGTTACAGGTTACACGCAAGTCCACGGCGCTTTGAACACATCCGCACAATGATGGGGACGACCGACATCATGCAAAGAAAAAAGATCGATCGATGCTCGCCGGCGGACCGACGAGATGAGGGGCATGGGCATGGCCGGCCATACTTAAGTACGTGTGTATGTAGCTTAATTATTATTAATAATAACTTAATAACTGCGGTGTTAGCTGACGGGAGCTAGCCTAGGCGACGCTGCGGTGGTTGAAGCCGAAGCAGGAGCACCCCTGCGCGACGTCGTCGACGGGCGTCATGCCGCCCTTGCCGCTGCTGGTGTCGATCTTCTCCAGCAGCGCCACCACCTCCGACATCTCCGGCCGGTTGTCCGGGTTGCCGTCCCAACACCGCGTCATGATCTCCACCAGCGCCCGCGGGCAGCACCTCGGGATGTCCGGCCGGATGCCCTGCATGCATCATGCATGGCAGCAAATTAAACATTCATGTAACGCGCGCGCGCGCGGCGGTGGTATCGGCAAAGCTAGCTAGCTACTACCAGCTTGACGACGTGGTAGGAGATGTCGGCGAGGCTGTAGTTGGGGTAGGCCATGGCGCAGCAGTAGGTCTCCCAGAGCAGGATGCCGAAGCTGTACACGTCGCACTTGTGGTCGTACGGCTTCCCCTGCAGCACCTCCGGCGCCATGTAGCCCAGCGTGCCCGTCTGCCCCGTCACCTCGCAGCTCTGCGCCTCCACGCGCGCCACGCCGAAGTCGGCGATCTTCAGCGTCCGCTTCCGGTCCAGCAGCATGTTCTCCGCCTTCACGTCGCGGTGCATCACCTTCTTCGAGTGCAGGTAGCTCAGCCTGCATGCATAGCACATAAATTAATATCCCGTCGTCGCGCGGCCGCGCGCCTTCAGCGACGACCATGCATACCGGCAGCAGTACTGCTGCATGTGGTTGCCACTCATGATGTACGTACGCACCCTCTGGCGAGGTCGAGCGCGAGCCGGACGACCTTCCTGTAGGAAAGCTTCTTGTCGCGGTGGTTGTACAGCAGCGTCTTCAGCGTGCCGCCGTGCTGGAACTCGACCACGACGACGCAGCACTCGTTGGGCGCGGCGCGACCGCCGCGGGAGGAGGAGGAGGAGGAGGTCGACCCCTTCTTGGGGATCTTCAGCTGGGACGTCCCCATCGACGCGCCCACGAACTGCACATTGCATGCGGCCGGGCAAGTTAATTTCAGGGATTCAGAAGACGGGCACGGTGAACTCCAACTCCGAATTATTGAACTCGAAGATGGCCGGCCGTGGATTTTTGCTCACGTAACCTTAGTGACGTTGGGGTGGTCAAGCTTCTGCCAGACAGCGACCTCCTTTTGGAAGGCCTCGCGGTGCTTCGCCGCCGTGTTCTGCCCATCATGCCCCCAGTCCAGAACCTTCACTGCATCCAAATACAATGCAATGTGTCAGGGCTACCCACCCCAGTGCAAAATCTTCATTGCATCCAAATACAATGTTTTAGGGATATACTTCTCCTCAGCCCTTCCCATCGTCCATGTTAAAGTTCAACAATCTGCTCTTAAAAGACATGCATGCATGCATGCTCTCATTCCTTATGGCCATTGGAATGTACATGGGATGGCTGATGGCACCCCTGTTATCTCTTGCCAGACTAGCTAGTTATTATATCGTGGATTCTCTATTTTGTCTCTCATTTTACAAAAATCTGTTCACTCTAAAATTCCAAACGAAAATTGATCCTTGCGTCATCTATCTATATGGTTGCACCTTTTTAGCACTTTTTGGTGGCTTTTAACGGAAGTAGCTAATAGTGGCATAGGATATATATGTTCTCTTCTATCTACTCTTCTCCCTTCGAAGGCATCATGAGCTGACGCCTATAAACCCTACAATATGGGTGAGGGCATCATGAGCTGACGCCAGGGTCAACAATATCATTTTCGCTTAATTTTTTGGTGATTACCGGTAAGCGGTAAAACGCCCAAAAAACGGTGAATTTCGAATTTCTCAACCGGTTTTGGTTTTCACTTTTTTTAAAAAACGAGATGCGAATTTCTTGGCTGAAATTCGTTGTTTCTCAGGCGAAATTCGTTAGTTCTAGGATTTTTTTTTGTGCCAAAATTTGTTGTTTGTAATCTATATAGATCTTCAATTTTTTTAAAAAACATATATTTTCAGGTCGAAAAACCATGCATGTTTTAAATTTCTCAATGAAATTCGTTCCCAAAATTATGATTATTATTTTAAATTTTAAAACTAAATATAGGATATATAAATACTTAGAAAAATATCTAGTTTATCATATCTAATTCCCTTTTATATTTTTCCTTTCGAAATTTAAAAATTATGAACGAAATTTGTCGAAACCGGTTTGAAACCTGTTTCCAGTATGATGCCAGAAACAAGAAACGGTTCGACAAACAGTGAATTTCGTTCGAGAATTCTAAACCTTACTGATGCAGGGCCAACACCCATCGATGCTTGTGTGACCGAATATAATTTAGATGACGTTTGTTTCAGCTTTTTCTAGATTTTGATCGTCAAAAATTGCTGCGGACTATCAAACATCTAGGCTTTTAACTTAAGGGGTGTTTGGTTTCTAGAAACTAATTTTTAGTCTCTCCATTTTATTTCATTTTAGTTTTTAGATTACCAAATATAGAAATAAAAAAAGAGTTTTAGTTTCCATATTTGTTAATTTAGAGATTAAAGTGGAATAAAATGGATGGACTAAAAATTAGTCACTAGAAACCAAACATCCCCTTACTTTTGTATAATTGTTTTGGTGAGAACATTCAAAATCAATGTGAATACCGAGTTATCACAATGGTAAGAATTCGCTAATTTCTAGATCTTAAACACTATATACCATTTTATCTTACTCCATATATAATCCACGCAATATTCAAATTCTCTCCACCGTCAGAATCTCAAACAAATCTCGTATGAAAAAAACCGGCCTCCGGCTTCTCGTTATTATGGTTCAAAGTTCAAACACATCTGAGAAAAAGGCGTTTCACAGTTCACACGTTGCATTGTGCGCGCACGTATGAACGTACGTACCTGCGACGTCGTGTCCGTCGTAGGTGCCGCGGTAGACGACGCCGAAGGTGCCATGCGCGATCTGGTTCTGGATGTCGAGCTTGGCGAGGTCGATCTCCCACTCGAGCAGCGGCGTCTCCGGCCGCGGCGACGCCGTCCGCTGCGACCGCTGGTGCTCCAGCCACACCTGGGACCGCGACTTCTCCAGCTGCACGTCCAGGTTCTTGAGGTCGATCTTGTCCGCCCGCACGTACATCTCGTTGTCGGCCCCCGCCCTCACGAACACCCCAGCGCCATTGCCGTCGGCGGCCCGGCCGTTGCTGCTGCTGCTCCCGAAGCTGCGACTGCGGGCACGAGCAGCGCCGCCACCGATGGGAGCGACGGAGGCCCCAGCATTGGACGACATGGCTGCGCACGACACGTATAGACCCCATAATTCTCGCCAAAAGCCGAAGACGGTAAGATGTACGATCAGAACGATCCGAATAGCGCGCACGATGATTTCGCATGGCAGGAAGCAGGGAAGGGATGGATGGATGGCCGAGGGATCGGACGGGCATACCTGGGCACCTGGCGGATGCTCGTCGCCGGCGAAGCGCCCCGACAAAGACCTAGCCACGGGCGGCGCCGCTCTCCCTGACGTGTCGCCGCAAAGAAAAGAGAGGCCGAGGCAGAAAGAGAGAAAAGGGAGGGGGTTAAGGCGTGGAACGGTACGCCGGGCGACGCGCTGGGGGGGCTCCGGATGGATGATCTTTTCTTTCCCTTCTTCGAAATGGCAAACAGACTGCTCCTATCTTTCAAGCTTATTAATCTGTTTGGATTTGGATAAATACATTTCTGATTATTTTGTTTCCAATAAATGTTTATATATGATTTTATATTCTCCTTGATAACATACGTTAACCGTCCGATACTTATCTTGATTATAGTAACGTCTAATACTATCTTTTGACTAGCAAATATGCCTGTTTTCCAATACTTATCTTGATTAACGTCTAATATTATCTTTTAGGGTTAGTTTGGAAATCCTATTTTCTAAAAAGTTCATTTTCTCAAAAAAAAAATTTATAGGAAAATAGAGTTCTCAAACAAACCCTTAACTAGCAGTATATATGTTCGTAGTGTTGTAACGAGAGAAAGATATTGTATTCATGAAAAAAATATATAAGGAATATAACATACACAATATAAGTTAATATCGGCAAAAGTACATAACAACGCCCTATAAAATTCATATCAGGTCTATATCTATATTATTTAATCATAAATATATCATAAGTTTTAATTTCATAGTGTATATGCATTTATACGCCATCACAACTGTTAGTAGGAACAAAAACTCAATGACATCAGATCGCAACAGCCTTAGAGGCTTGGTAGTGTTTGGTTGAGGAGCCAAGTAGAACGGAGCCGTTCCATCCCTGATTCTAGGAATAGAGCCGCTCTGTTCTGTGTTTGGTAATCTGGAATGGAGCGGCTCTGTTTTTTGTTTGGTTTTAGAGTGAACGGAGCGGAGCGTGACTGTGAGAGCGGGATGGGAACGGAGCGGCTCCGTCCGGTTGATTTTTTGGAGCGGAATGGTTCCGGATCTGAGGAGAATATTCCCTAATTGGAGCCATTCCATTCTAGTTCCTTTGTAACCAAACAGCAACAAAACTAGGATAGAACGTGTCGAGGACCATAATTAGGGGTACCCTCAAGACCCTTAAATCTCAGCTGGTAACCCCCATCAACACAAAGCTGCAAAGGCCTGATGGGTGCGATTAAGTCAAGGATCGGTCCATTCAAGGGACATGATCTTGCCTCGCCCGAGCCTAGCCTCGGGCAAGGGAAGCCGACCCGGAGAACCTACGTTTCGCCCGAGGACCCCCCTCCAGCAACGGACACACTATCGGCTCGCCCGAGGCCCAGTCTTCACCGAGAAGCAACCTTGGCCACACCACCACGCCGACCGACCAAATCGCAGAGACATTTAATGCAAAGGTGGCCTGACACCTTTATCCTGACGCACGCCCTCCAGTCGACAGAGCCGAAATGACCGCAGTCACTTCGCCGCTCTACTGACTGGTCTGACAAGAGGACAGCGCCGCCTGCGCCGCTCCGACTGCTGAGCCACCCAACAGAGTGAGGCTGACAGCAGCCAAGGCCGGCCTCGGGCGTCATAGGAAACTCTGCCTCGCCCGACCCCAGGGCTCGGACTCGGGCTCAGCCCCGGAAGACGGCGAACTCCGCTCCGCCCGACCCAGGGCTCGAACTCGGGCTCAGCCCCGGAAGACGGTGAACTCCGCTCCGCCCGACCCAGGGCTCGGACTCGGGCTCAGCCCCGGAAGACGGCGAACTTTGCTCCGCCCGACCCAGGGCTCGGACTCGGGCTCAGCCCCGGAAGACGGCGAACTCCGCTCCGCCCGACCCAGGGCTCGGACATGGGCTCAGCCCCGGAAGACGGCGAACTCCGCTCCGCCCGACCCAGGGTTCGGACATGGGCTCAGCCCCGGAAGACGACGAACTCCGCCTCGCCCGACCCCAGGGCTCGGACATGGGCTCAACCCCGAAAGACGACGATCTCCGCCTCGCCCGACCCAGGGGCTCGGACTCGACCATGGCCACGGAAGACAGACTCGACCTCGACCTCGGAGGAGCCTCCACATCGCCCAACCTAGGGCGCGGACCGACCACGTCGACAGGAGGCGCCATCATTACCCTACCCCGAGCTGACTCAGGCTACGAGGAACAAGACCGGCGTCCCATCTGGCTCGCTCCGCCAGATAGGCAATGGTGGCGCCCCGCACGCTCTGTGACGATGGCGGCTCTCGGCCCCCTTACAGAAGCAAGAGGATGTCAGCAAGGACTCGACAGCCCCGACAGCTGTCCTTCCGCCAGGCTCCGGCGCTCCTCCGACGGCCACGACACCACACGAACCGGGTGCCAAGACCTCTCCGACTGCCACGATGGCATGTACTTAGGGCGCTAGCTCTCCTCCGCTAGACACGTAGCACTCTGCTACACCCCCCATTGTACACCTGGATCCTCTCCTTACTCCTATAAAAGGGAGGACCAGGGCCCTCTTATAGAGGGTTGGGCCACGCGGAGGAGGACGGGACGGCGCTCGCGCAAGGCCGCTCGCTCCCACTCCCGCGTGGACGCTTGTATCCCCCTACTGCAAGCGCACCCGACTCAGGCGCGGGGCTAACACGAAGGCCGCGGGATCCACTCTCTCACGCCTGCCTCCCTCCGGCTGCTTCCTTTCCCCCCTTCGCATTCCGCCTTGCGTCGACCCATCTGGGCTGGGGCACGCGGCGACAATTCACTCGTCGGTCTAGGGACCCCCCGGGTTTCGAAACACCGACAGTTGGCGCGCCAGGGAGGGGCCTGCTGCGTGTTGACGAACAGCTTCCCGTTAAGCTCCAGATGGGCAGTCTCCAGCAACCTTTCCAGCCTGGGACGGTGCTCCGTTTCGAGAATCTTGAGTTCATGTCCCTCGACGGCAGCTACGACATGATACTTCTTCCCCCGCCGTGCGACAGCGACAATGGCGGTCGACAACCCGCTCGCCGGCGGGGAAATCGACGACGCCTTCTGTGGGGGATAGATATCCCCCGGGTCCACTAAAAGAGTAAAAGACCTCACGAAAGGCCCAAGGGCCCAATAAATCGTAAGGTCATTCTTTCGTGGGCCTGGGGAGAAACAACCAGCAAAGTAGAACGACATGAGGCCGGATTGGTGCAAACCCGGACGGCCCATAGCGTCGAGCGAGTGACCGCAACAGAGATCCGACTTTCACGCGCTGGAGCCTCCATGCAACGAAGCCACGCGAGGATAAGTCGGCGAGGGTTACATAGGGATAATCTCAAGAGGTTCACTATCTTTTAGCTACTTGTTGCTATCTTATCCATGTGTACTGCCCCACGGTTGAGTATATAAGGCCTAGGGGGCACCCCTTCAGAACGATCGACCCATTACTTAGCCACCCACACCGACTCTCTGTATTCTCGATCCAGAGAGCTCTCTTGTAATCATATCCACCAAGCATACTCATCAGGACGTAGGGTGTTACGCATCACTAAGCGGCCCGAACCTGTAAACCTTGTCCACCGTCCCTCGTGCGATCGGCACGAACCATTTTGCTACAGTTGTCGACATCTTCCTACTCCTAAAACACCTTGAGGGGCAACCCCGGGTGTGCGGTCGGACCCAAAACACCGACAGCTGGCGCGCCAGGTAGGGGGTGTGTCGACAATCCAAGCTAGCTCAATGGCCATCTCCTTCTGCAGCAAGATCACCCTACGTCCCGGATCTGTGTTCTGCTTCGGAACAATCTCATTCGTAGCGGACGAAGAAGGAATTCTGCACCGTATCGCGGATCCGCCGGAAAAGGAATCTCCCCCAACGAACTCCGAAAATACCGGAGAAGCGCAACCTCCGGCTTTCCGAAAGAAGATCACCACGACGGCAGCGCCGTTCTACCCCGACGTTCTCTTCATCGGAAGAGCGGAGTCGCCCATCATCTCCGACAACGAGCCGACTGTACCCGGGGAGGAACCGCCTCAATGAGAGTCCCGTCGACGGAGGAACCGGCTCAGGAACGTTCGACGACATCACGCAGCCGGAGAGCGGAATCCGGAACAACCTGTCTCGCGGGACGAGGTCTCGGAGGTAGGAGAAACTCCGGAAGAACGCGTCTTCAGAGAACGAAGGAACTCCTGACGACGTGATCGCCGACGAGCTCAGGAACAGGCTGAGCAGGATGCAAGGCAGCGTCGAGAGAATCCATTCTTCGGGCGCAACCTGAACCCCGACTTCGCCCGAGCCATGAACACGCCGAGCGAAGTCGGAGGGGTACTGGCTCGGATAGCTGAGGGACTTCCTCGGACTCCTGACACCGATGGCTACCGACGACTGTTTACCCAGGCGGCTAACCACCTTCTACCGCTTGCTCACCCGCCGAACGATCTACGACACGCCATCAACAGTCGCCGAGACGCGCGGAGCTCCATCAATGCTTCGCGCGAACGGCGGCATGAGAACGAGATTCGTCGTCGAGAGGAGTATGACAGGGATCATGGCATCCCGACTCAGAGCCAAGCTACCAGGACTAAGTCGGCAACGGCTTCAACTGGCGGAACCACCCGGGGACGGTCGAGGAATCACAATCACAACTCCCCTCCCCGGGACAGACATCGTCCCCGACGACAAGAGGACACGTGCGGAGTGTCCGCCCTCACTCCGCGCCTTAGGGCCATCCAATGGCCTCCCAACTTCAAGGTATCCAATGTTGACAAATATGAACCTAAGCAGGATCCATGGGGTTGGCTAGCCGTCTACACCACCGCTGCTCGAGCTGCCGGGGCGTCCGAAGACGTGATGACCGCGTACTTACCCATTGTCCTTGGGCAAGACGCGTTGCAATGGCTGCGACATCTACCCCGACACTGCATCGACGTCTGGGGCGACTTCAGTCGACGCTTCACCGCCAACTTCCAGTCCCAATCCGACAAGCCGGCGCAACCGTGGGACCTCAAATCCATCAAGCACCGCGGGGACGAGACTCTCCGGTCGTACCTCAAGAGGTTTCAAACCATGAGAAATCGTATCCCCGAGGTCACGGAGGCGGCCGTGATCGAGGACTTCTACCGAGGATCCAATGATTCGGCTTTCGTCCGAGCCATACTACAGAAGGCGCCGATTACCTCCGAGGAGCTGTTCCGGGAAGCCGACCTCTACATCACCGCCGACGAGCGAGCCCAGGACCTCATCGGAGGAGCAAAGCCCGCACCAGCAGCACCACGATGCGACACAAATCAACAACCTGACAAGCGATGGGAGAAGAGGCCTCGCGAAGAAGTGCACGCTGCCGGACCACCTGCTTCTCGCGCTCGAGGAGGACCCCGTGGAGGCGAACGTACGTTGGATGACATCCTCGACGCCCAGTGCCCGTACCACAAGGACATGCGCCACACTCTTCGTAACTGCCGAGACTTCAAGCACTCCGTCGGACACGGCCGACCCTTCCAACCTCTACCTCCTCCTCCGCCGAGGGGAGGACCAGATGAGCCACAACAACCCCATCGGCAGGAGGAGGGAGGAGGAGGAGGAGCTTTTCCACGCGTTGACAGGGAGGTCAACGTCATCTTCGGCGGACACGGATCGCAGGAGAACAGAAGACAGCAAAAGCTCAATGATCGCCAGATACTGGTGGCGACCATCGGCCCTCCCGCCCCATACCGATGGTCGGAGCACCCGATCACCTTCACTCGGGCAGATCAATGGCTCAACTTCGACCACCCGGGCAAATATCCGCTTCTCGTCGATCCGGTGATCCGAGAGAGCCGGGTGAAGAAGGTGTTAGTGGACGGGGGGAGCAGCATCAACGTCACCTTCCCCCGGACACTCCAAGGCTTGGGAGTTCACCTCAAAGAGCTCCACGAGTCGGACACTCCTTTCTTCGGCATCGTGCCGACGGAAGGGGAATACCCGCTGGGCCACATCTACATGCCAGTCACCTTCGGAACTCCGGAGAACTACAGAACCGAGTTCCTGAGGTTTGAAGTGGCGAACTTCGACTGCGGGTACAACGCCATCATCGGGAGGCCGGGATTGGCCAAGTTCATGGCCATTCCGCATTACACCTACATGATACTGAAGATGCCAGGACCACAAGGGATCATAACTGTGCGCGCCGACTTCCAAGGCGCCGCAGAGTGTTTCCGGGTGGCTATTCAAGCAGCCCTCACCGCCAAGCCGTCGACGGCTCCCTCTACTTTGGCGAACTCTAAGCCTGGGGAGGACCTCGCAATACCGGCGAATGAAGCTCAGACCGCGACCTCTATGCGGCCGACTGAAGAAACCAAGAGAATCAACCTGGGGTTCGCTGATGAGCGCAAGACGGCCATCATCAGCTCCAGTTTGGATGACAAATAGGAAAGCGCGCTCGTCCGGTTTCTGCAAGATAACTGAGACGTATTCGCATGGCAACCTGCGGATATGCCGGGAGTCCCAAGAGAACTGGCCGAGCACAAACTGAAGGTTTTTCCCCAGGCAAGGCCGATTCGGCAAAAATTACGTCGTTTCACGCCTGATAAGAGAGAGGCCATTCGCGCCGAGTTAGCTCGCTTGGTCGCGGCTGGATTCATTAGAGAAGTATTACATCCTGAGTGGTTAGCCAATCCTGTTCTTGTACTCAAAAAGAATAAAGTGGATTGGCGCATGTGTGTTGATTATACTGATCTCAACAAACACTGTTCGAAGGACCCTTTTGGGCTCCCGAGGATAGATCAGGTGGTGGACTCCACCGCTGGATGTTCTATGCTATCTTTCCTGGATTGCTATTCTGGATACCATCAGATTAGTCTGGCAAAGGAAGATGAAGAAAAAACGGCATTCATTACTCCGTTCGGCGCTTTCTGTTATACCTCCATGCCGTTTGGCCTCAAAAACGCTGGAGCGACTTACCAGAGAGCCATTCAAACCTGCTTAGCCGATCACTAGGGCAAGCGTGTGGAGGCCTATGTGGATGATGTGGTGATCAAAACACAGGACTCAAAAGACTTCATCGAAGACTTGCAACTGGTTTTCAACAGCTTGAGGCGGTATAGATGGAAGCTTAATCCCGAGAAATGTGTTTTCGGAGTACCAGCCGGAAAGTTGCTCGGGTTTATTGTCAGCCACCGGGGAATTGAAGCTAATCCAGATAAGATTGAAGCTATCATGAAGATGGAAGCACCTCGATCGCAGAAAAAAGTTCAGCGGCTTACTGGATGTATGGCAGCTCTAAGCAGATTTATATCCAGACTGGGAGAAAAAGGTCTGCCATTTTACAAATTACTCAAAAAGGTGGATAAGTTTCAATGGACTTCAGAAGCGCAAGAAGCTCTAGATGCTCTGAAGAAATTCTTGACAACACCACCAGTACTGAAACCACCTCGGCGAGCCACGGCAACTCAACCAGCTGAAGATTTGCTGCTATATATCTCTTGCACGACTCACGTGGTAAGCACCGCGTTAGTAGTCGAGCGAGTAGAAGAAGGACATGCCTATCCAATACAACATCCTGTCTACTTCATTAGTGAAGTCCTGGGCCCCTCAAAGAAAAAGTACCCTCAAGTTCAGAAGCTATTGTATGCAGTACTTCTAACTGCCCGCAAGCTGCGTCACTACTTTGACGATCACAAAGTCATAGTAGTCACAAGTTTTCCAATAGGGGATATTCTTCACAACAAGGAAGCCATCGGTCGAATAGCCAAGTGGGCTTGTGAGCTGGGATCTCATGACATCGAGTTCCGGCCTCGCACTGCCATCAAAACTCAAGCACTGGTTGATTTCGTATCGGAGTGGACTGAACAACAAGTACCAGACAACCCGGAGATTGCAGAAGTATGGCGAATGTATTTTGATGGCTCACTAAAGCTGCAGGGAGCAGGAGCGGGGATTCTCTTCACTGCACCTGGAGGCGAACACCTCAAGTACGCCCTCCAGTTGCTATTCCCGGCCTCCAACAATGCAGCCGAGTATGAAGCTTTGATCCATGGATTGAACATTGCCATATCGTTGGGCGTCAAAAGATTAATGGTATACGGAGACTCTCTGGTAGTCATCAGCCAGATAAATAAGGAGTGGGATTGCTCGAACGATTCGATGGGAAAATACTGCACTGCCGTCCGAAAGCTGGAAGATAAATTCGAGGGTCTAGAATTTCATCATGTAGAAAGAGATCGGAACACGGCAGCCGATGTACTGTCCAAGCTAGGGTCCAGTCGAACTCAGGTCCCACCCGGGGTTTTCGTGCAAGAAATTCTGCAGCCGAGTATCTCAATGGATCAAATAGAAGAGTGCAACATCATAGATCAACCCGAGTCAGATCCTGATGACTGGAGAAGGCCGATCATTAAGTACATAAGGGATGAAGAAGAACCAGACGACAAGAATTCGGCAGAGCGCATTGCAAGACAGTCGGCTCACTATACACTTATTGGAGAGACATTATACAGAAGGGGTGCATCAGGCGTCTTCATGAAATGCATCCTCCCATCTACTGGAAGGCAACTCCTGGAGGAGGTCCATGCTGGACAATGTGGAATACATGCAGCCTCCAGAACACTGGTCAGGAAGGTCTTCAGGTCAGGATTCTATTGGCCAGCAGCAAAGAACGATGCAGCCGAGTTAGTTCGAAGGTGCGAGGCCTGCCAATACTTGTCAAAGCAACAACACATGCCAGCACAGCAACTGCAGACCATACCAGTAACTTGGCCTTTCGCATGCTGGGGACTGGATATGATTGGACCTTTCAAGAAAGCTCAAGGGGGATACACTCATGTATTGGTAGCAATTGACAAGTTCACTAAATGGATAGAATTCAAGCCCATTGCCTCCTTAACCTCTGCTAAGGCCGTGGAATTCATACAAGACATAATATTCAGATTCGGGATACCGAACAGCATCATAACTGATTTAGGATCCAACTTCACGAGTTCAGAATTATTTGACTTCTGCGAGCAAAAGAGCATTCAGATCAAGTATGCATCTGTAGCCCATCCAAGAGCCAACGGGCAAGTTGAGCGAGCCAACGGGATGATATTGGATGCACTCAGGAAAAAGATTTTCGATAAGAATGAAAAATTCGCAGGAAAGTGGATAAGGGAATTACCCTATGTTGTTTGGAGCCTAAGAACCCAACCAAGCCGAGCTTTGCATGGAAACACTCCTTTCTTCATGGTCTATGGGACGGAGGCGGTGCTGCCCGCTGATCTCAAGTTTGGGGCGCCAAGGCTGATCTTTGAAAGTATAGCAGAAGCTGAGGCTACCAGGCTGGAGGACATAGACGTACTCGAGGAAGAACGGTTAAACGCAGTAATCCAATCAGCAAGGTACCAGCAAACTCTAAGGCGCTATCACGATAAGGCTGTGCGACAACAATCCTTCTCAGTAGGGGAGCTCGTCCTCCGCCGAATTCTAACGGGAGAAGGACGACACAAGTTATCACCCTTATGGGAAGGACCCTTCGTGGTAGTAGAAGTCACTCGGCCCGGATCATATCGCCTCACTCAGATGGATGGCACAGAAGTTGGGAACTCCTGGAACATAGAACACCTCAGAAAGTTTTATCCCTAGTTGTACCTCAAAACTGCTGGGATGATAATGATGAACTCTGTAAAGTGGAAATATGTCATCAATAAAGAAGAGGTCTCAAGGATACTCGATTTATTTACGATTGACTTGCATTCTCACTTAACTCAGGGTGACCACTATGCCCTGCTAACGGAGCAATCGACTTAAGTCGGCAATGACTTAAGGCGGTGCAACATGCTCGCACTTACTTAATTCAGGGTGACCACTATGCCCTGCTAACGGAGCAATCGACTTAAGTCGGCAATGACTTAAGGCGGTGCAACATGCTCGCGCTTACTTAATTCAGGGTGACCACTATGCCCTGCTAACGGAGCAATCGACTTAAGTCGGCAATGACTTAAGGCGGTGCAACATGCTCGCGCTTACTTAATTCAGGGTGACCACTATGCCCTGCTAACGGAGCAATCGACTTAAGTCGGCAATGACTTAAGGCGGTGCAACATGCTCGCGCTTACTTAATTCAGGGTGACCACTATGCCCTGCTAAACGGAGCAATCGACTTAAGTCGGCTACGACTTAAGACGGTGCAACACGCTCACGCTCACTTAATTTAGGGTGACCACTATGCCCTACGAACGCAGCGATCGACCTAAGTTGGCGACAACTTAAGACCGGTACAACATGCTCGCGCCTATATAATTCAGGGGATGACTTCCATATCCCGCAAACAAATGTCATAATCATCATGCGTCGTTACTACTAACTCATTAACTAATAAATTCTGATACAATGAAAGAGTAATTATGTCATTCGAACGGTAAACTGGTGTCCTCTAACAAACACTTGATCATGCAAACCGCGCGCTTGGAGCACGCAAAATGTTTTTTCTATTTTGCAACATCTTTCCCAGGAGCAACCGATGAAGAAGGGCGACTCGAGGAATCAGGGGCGGCGTTCACGTCAGCCCTTATATCTTCGGGAACAACCACGCCGGGTCTCCTCATCAAGATTCGTCCCGCCCGAATAGCCTTGTCCAGGGCTTTGTCGCGTTGGGCCTTGAGAGTAACAGAAGTTTCTTCAGCAGTTTTAACAGCCAGTCGAGCACTCTCTAACTCCTGGGCAATGGATTTTTTGGAAGCCCGGAGCCCTTTGATAGTAGCATCCTTCGCTGATATCAACTGCTTAAGCCGGGTTACCTCCTCCATGGATTCCTGCAGCTTACGACGTTGAAGGTCTAATTCTTCCATGGTGAAGCGATGACTTCTCTCCAAGATAGTCAGCGAATTGCTAGAATCTCGATACAACCTGTCAAGATTGTCACGAGAAGCAGCAAGGATACGTTTTTCTTCCTGTAAGCACAAGTCAGTTCCTTCAAAAAACCAGGCAAGTAATAGGAGCACAGCAAGGCAAAGCACAGTTTTGTATATCACCTTTTCAGAGTCGAGCTGAGCATGTAGAGAAGAACTCAATGCATTGGCATCATCTAAGGCAGCAGAGACCTGACTCAGCTCAATCTGACTTTGAGAGTACTTCTCCTCAAAATCAGTGCATCGCTGGGCCAATTCAGCCTGATCTCGAGAATGTTTTTCTTTAAGAATTGCAATCTGCCGAGTCATTCCTAGCAAGAGGAAACCAAGCAAAACGAGATCAGAAGGTAAAACAGTACACGACAAACGCGAAGAAAAGAAAAAGGGCACTAACCAGCGTTAGTTGCCTCCAACTCGGATACACGACGATGAAGTGACACTGGATTCCAACACGAAAGAGACGAAGCCACTTCTGGGATAGAAGCACCCTGCGATCTCAGCTGGCTAGCCATCCCATCCACCAAAACCTGATGAGAAGAACAGATGAGCATAATGACAAAAGTTCATGCAATGTAAAAATCAAGCTAAAAAACAGCACAGTACCTGGAGGTTGGAAAAGAACGAAGGGATCCCCAAATCAGGAGAAATCAGCTGATAACTAGGCGCAAGGTCACTACCCGAAGCAGTTTGCAACGGAACAGTGGGAATCAGTTCAGCGCCTTCAACAGAGCCGGACACCCGATCAGTGGGGACGCTGCCCTCTAAAGCGACGCCCTGGTCCAAAGTTTGGGCCACCACCATGCAGCCAGAGTGTGGAGGTGACCCCGCGTGAACGTCCATGGAAGTGCCGGAAGGAGACCCTGTTTGGGCACCCTCGGGGGCTGGGTCATAGTTGGCACTGCCCACTTGAGCCGGATCATCCCCGGCAGCACCCTCGGGGGCTGGGCAGTGGCTTGCACTCTTCACCCGAGCTAAGTCATCCCCGACGACACCCTCGGGGGCTGGGCATGTGTCAGCACCATTCTTGAGGTCCATGTAACACCCTAAATCTCCTTTTGAGAATATAGTAAAAATTTTCAAAGATCTTGCATTAGAATTTTTCTTTTTCTCTCTCTCTTTAGAACTCTCATAACATTTGAAGACTCATCTCCCTATTTAAAAGTATTTGCTTAAGTGAATAAAATAATAAATAGAACCATATTTGGCACTCATGATGGAGTTTTAATTGTATGTGCCTTTAAAATAATAATAAAATATAATAATGGAATTGAGAATTTGAATTTAACCCAAAATTTCACTTTGGGGTTTTAGAAATAATATGTAAAAGAGAAAAGGAAAGGAAGAAATTATTATGTGAATAAAAAAAAATAATTATAATATATATATTATTCTTGTACAGATTTGAGTTGGTACATTTGACTCAAAAGTGAAATTCATAACAAGATCCATATTCAAATTTGAAATTTGAAAAGTAAAAAGAGTAAAACAAAACAGAAAAAAAAGAGAAATAAAAGAGAAAACTGTACTTGGGCCGTTTCTCACCTCCTCGGCCCATCTCCACTCCGCGCACGGCCCAGGGATCTCCTTGTGACCGACACGTGGGCCCGTGTGGCAGTGGTCGCGCCCGCGCACCGTGTGACACTGCCGTGTGGGACCTCTTCGTCGGATCTATCCTCTCCCCTTTCAACAGAACGAACTCCGCGCGGGAGCTGCCGTCGAGCCACGCAAAATTCGGGCGCGTTTACCGGAGTTTGGCTACGGATCGGGCTCAGCTGCGATACTATAAAATCAAATGCCACCTTCCTGCTCCTCCAACCTTTTCGACCGCCGCCGTCGTAGGAAACCGGGTCAACCGTGGAGCGGAGATCCACCCATCGCCGGCGCGCGGAATTGGTGTGCGTTCGGTGATAATAGCTCGCTGCTCGGTGGCGGGGAGTGGCGGTGTCGCTCGCTGGTGTGACGGTGTGCGCAGAAGAAGCCTCGCCGGGGCGGATTCCGTCGCCGTGGTGCGAACTCCACCGTGCGGACCGCCCTCACCGTGGAACATCATCCCGGCGGTCGTCTTCATCTTGGGTAAGTCACCCAAGTCACCTGTCACACCTTAGGGATTGAATACGACCGATCAGTGTGGGGAAATGCGGGCCGGACCATGGATTAATTCGTCGCCGGAGTGGTGCCGTGTTGTCTTTCCGCCGTGCGCCGTGGGCCGAGCCCTGTGCTCGATGATGGTACAAATTGATGGGGGGAGCAAGTTTATAACGTCGTCAATTGGGCGTGGAGCGAAGGAATTAGAAAATGGTGGTCGGGGTGGCCAGAATTGTCGCTCGCCGGTGGAGGGCCGCCGCGGGTTGGTCGCGCCTCATGGCCGCCGGTCTCATTTGGGGAAGACACATTTCAGCCGTTGGATGCGTCAGGGACGGTGTGGATTAGAAGGCGAGATAACGATTCGGTGGATTGGATCCGGACCGTCCATCTAGATCGGGCGAACCTGAGTGATCCCCCACGTTTTAAAATCTGAGCCGTTGATCACCGATCGAACGGTTTCAGCCGCGTACCGGTTCGACGTATAATAGATCTAATCTGGGCCGCTCAGTTCAGATCGTGCGGCCGAGATTCAACCATACCCTTTCGCGCTGGCACTTTTATTAAAGAGCCCCTGGACTTTTGGAAATAGAACCCGCCGTCCAGTAGCACTGTGCGCTGTGTCTCGGGAATCTTGCGCCGAGCCCCCTGTGCTTCTGTTTAATTGAGGCCCAGTCCAGGGAGTTATAAAATCAGGAAAATGAATTAGAAAATAAGTTTTTAATATAAAAATAATTCTTAGAATTTATATAATTCATAGAAAATGCATATGAACTCCAAATTAATCCATTCCACTTCCTATAATTTTGTAATAATATTCTCTATCATTTAGAATTACTGTTTTGACATGAACTCTGTTAGGAAATTAATTTATCATCTAATCCTATTATAATCACCTTAAATCTTAGGAAATTCATAACTTAAAATCTACAACTCCAAAATTAATAATTCTTTTTCCTGTGATCTTATTTTAATATGTATATTATTAATGTGTATTTTGTCCTTATGTTTGGTGTAATGTTAATTTTGCCTACACCATGTTTTGTTTGAATTACTACGACTAGCAGTGAGGTCACGTGTCATCTGAATATCATCCTGGTACCTGGATTCTCAAGGCCCAGGCAAGTTGTGCCCTTGATCACTTCTTTTTACCCAGCCATGTTCTGATTAATCATAATGATCTGCATAGGTTAATTTTGATGGGACCCAATAGGTTACCCTAGTTTGATTATCTTTATACCTTGTTTACCACTGATCTTTCTGGGTAGTACTTGCTAGTGCTATATGTGGTTTTGGGTATGGAGATACACTATTCATGATTACACTTTTTGTTATCAGTTGTTATTTAATGTTCATGTTAAGATCATTATGTTAATTAGAACATGGAGCGACCACCCGGGAAAACAGTGCTACCACAAGGGTGGTATGGGACGCCCTTGGCTGATTAATTAGGAAAGCTAGTGGAAGACTACCTTACCCGAAAGGGGCAAGGGCAGTAGGGGAGAGGTCAGTGTAGGGAGGCCCTCGGGAGGATTTTGCTGCGATGGCGGTCCTGCAAGGGATTCCTGCACTGGATCTTCCTATAAACTGTAGCGGGTTTTCGGAAGCTAGTGGAACTTTGTAAAGGCCTCGTAGTGTTACCCTGCCTCGCTTCCTTGGTAGAGGTGTATGGGATTCATGACCCCTTGGCAGATGGGTAACACGGCTTGTGGGTAAAGATGCGCAACCTCTGCAGAGTGTAAAACTGGTATACTAGCCGTGCTCACGGTCATGAGCAGCTCGGACCCTCACATGATTAATTTATGGAACTAAATTCAATTTGTCATATGCATTGCATTGCAGGTGGTGTTGTTACTTTTGATTTATTACTTAATTGGGTTTGGTATTTACTTATACTTAGTAACTGCTAATAAAATTTTGACCAACTTTAAAAGCAATGCTCAGCTCTAACCATCTTCTTTGGTAAGCCTTACACTTCACGTGAGCTCCCACCTTTGGCGAGTTCATGCACATTATTCCCCACAACTTGTTGAGCGATGAACGTATGTGAGCTCACTCTTGCTGTCTCACACACACCACAGGTCAAGATCAGGTACTGCAGGATGATGCTCATGGAGGATGCTGCGATGAGTTCGTGAGAGGTCTAGGTCATCGTCTCCCAGTCAACTTTGGGTTGCTGGACCGTTGTCTCCTTATAATGTAATTATTTATTTTGTATAGAACTCCTGTTATATATATAAAGTTGTGACATTCGATCCTGTGCCACTATACATCATATGTATGAGACTTGGTCCCAGCATACCTGGTGTTTATGTTAACCCCGGGTTTTGGACCCCTAAAATCCGGGTGTTACAGAAGTGGTATCAGAGGAATGTTGACTGTAGGACGTAACCTAGATAGAACTGGACAACCATTCTTTACTTACCTTACTCTGGTTCTTTTCTAAACTTATCTTAATCTTTTTCTCATCTATTTCCGCTTTACTCTGATTATTCTTACCTTTTTATTCTAAAGACAAATGTGGATTTCACACTTTGAAATTCTGTGCCTAAAGTGACTTTAGGAATAGGAGACCTAATCTTAGGAACAAAAACAAAACTATTTTGGTATCTATATGCTTGAATGTTTGTTCTTATGATATCTGTCTGATTTGGATCTTTGATTGAGTGTGATGAGTTGTGGAGTAATGTCCACAATTGCATCTGCATATACACATAGGTATAAAAAAATATAATTATAAAATAACTAGACAACCTAGATTGTCCCCATTGGAACATATCTAGCTTAAGAGATTTATCTTATCCTAAAAAGCTCCCATTCTAGCCAATTCATCTTATCTTAAAAAAAAAGATTCTCCCTTATCTTAGTAGATTCATCTCATCTCAAGAGATTCTATCCTACACTCATAGATCTATCTTATCTCAAAAGGTCTTGACTTATCCTAGTGTATATAGATCCATCTTATCTTAAGAGGTTTTCTCTCATCTTAATAGATTTATCTTATCTTGAAGAAATTCTAACCTACCTGCATCATATAATCCATCTTATCCTAAAAAGATACTCATCTTATCTTGAAGAGATTTTATGTCATCCTAATAGATCTAACTAACCTTAAAAGATTCTATCTTATCATTATGGATTGATGTTATCCTAATAAGCATACTTAACCACCCTAGATTAACAACCATAATCTAATGCAAATTAATTAGATCATATCTAGTCAAACTAGTCATACCAACCTAATCTAGATCCCATCTAACCTATTATGATCCAATCTAATGTGGTCTACTAAATCAGATTAGTGATACTGGTAGAAGAAGACCCTACTAGCCATGTATTAACTTAACTTAGCACATTGGATTAACTCAACTATGAGCTAACCCAACCCATGATGAATGATATAACCTTTCTATTCTCACCTAACAACAAACAAACTTTTAACCTACATTTTGTAATCTATCTCACCCATATATATCTCTCATCTTGACCGATTCTATCTTACCCGTGGATATTCACCTTATATGATTGGTTACCCCAATCTGGACATAAAACAAAGATTAAAGCCCTACCAAAGAATCTTTAGAGTATAACCAGCTACTAGCTTATTCATTTCGCTTATTGAATAATTTCCATTGCAAAACTATTACCATATGCCTCTAACTTTCATGGTCAATACCAGGAAAGGAAAGATTATCACGCAACAACAAACAGAAAATGAATCCTCCAAATCCTCCACCTGTTGAAATCGATCAAGTGGTCGCTACCCAAAGACTGGTAATACAACAGTTAACAGACCTGGTGACCGAGATGCAGAATCAGATAAGACAACAACGCGAGGAAATACGTCAGGCTCGCCAAGAAATAAGACAAGCACGGTTGGAGAGACAACAACAACAACCTCCACCACCACCACCAGCTTCACCAAGCTACATAGATATAAATTATGATGATTTGTAAGGTCTAGATGTTACTTTAGTTAGTAGATGATATAATATTATTTTAGAAGGAATAATAAGGTCTATCTGACCCCATGTGTTGCTAATAAATAATGCATCATGTTGAGATTTTGTTTGTGCATATGTTGGAGATAACATAAGTTATGCACCCTTTCCTTACAAATCTCGAGGACGAGATTTCTGTTAAGGGGGGTAGGATTTGTAACACCCTAAATCTCCTTTTGAGAATATAGTAAAAATTTTCAAAGATCTTGCATTAGAATTTTTCTTTTTCTCTCTCTCTTTAGAACTCTCATAACATTTGAAGACTCATCTCCCTATTTAAAAGTATTTGCTTAAGTGAATAAAATAATAAATAGAACCATATTTGGCACTCATGATGGAGTTTTAATTGTATGTGCCTTTAAAATAATAATAAAATATAATAATGGAATTGAGAATTTGAATTTAACCCAAAATTTCACTTTGGGGTTTTAGAAATAATATGTAAAAGAGAAAAGGAAAGGAAGAAATTATTATGTGAATAAAAAAAAATAATTATAATATATATATTATTCTTGTACAGATTTGAGTTGGTACATTTGACTCAAAAGTGAAATTCATAACAAGATCCATATTCAAATTTGAAATTTGAAAAGTAAAAAGAGTAAAACAAAACAGAAAAAAAAGAGAAATAAAAGAGAAAACTGTACTTGGGCCGTTTCTCACCTCCTCGGCCCATCTCCACTCCGCGCACGGCCCAGGGATCTCCTTGTGACCGACACGTGGGCCCGTGTGGCAGTGGTCGCGCCCGCGCACCGTGTGACACTGCCGTGTGGGACCTCTTCGTCGGATCTATCCTCTCCCCTTTCAACAGAACGAACTTCGCGCGGGAGCTGCCGTCGAGCCACGCAAAATTCGGGCGCGTTTACCGGAGTTTGGCTACGGATCGGGCTCAGCTGCGATACTATAAAATCCAATGCCACCTTCCTACTCCTCCAACCTTTTCGACCGCCGCCGTCGTAGGAAACCGGGTCAACCGTGGAGCGGAGATCCACCCATCGCCGGCGCGCGGAATTGGTGTGCGTTCGGTGATAATAGCTCGCTGCTCGGTGGCGGGGAGTGGCGGTGTCGCTCGCTGGTGTGACGGTGTGCGCAGAAGAAGCCTCGCCGGGGCGGATTCCGTCGCCGTGGTGCGAACTCCACCGTGCGGACCGCCCTCACCGTGGAACATCATCCCGGCGGTCGTCTTCATCTTGGGTAAGTCACCCAAGTCACCTGTCACACCTTAGGGATTGAATACGACCGATCAGTGTGGGGAAATGCGGGCCGGACCATGGATTAATTCGTCGCCGGAGTGGTGCCGTGTTGTCTTTCCGCCGTGCGCCGTGGGCCGAGCCCTGTGCTCGATGATGGTACAAATTGATGGGGGGAGCAAGTTTATAACGTCGTCAATTGGGCGTGGAGCGAAGGAATTAGAAAATGGTGGTCGGGGTGGCCAGAATTGTCGCTCGCCGGTGGAGGGCCGCCGCGGGTGGGTCGCGCCTCATGGCCGCCGGTCTCATTTGGGGAAGACACATTTCAGCCGTTGGATGCGTCAGGGACGGTGTGGATTAGAAGGCGAGATAACGATTCGGTGGATTGGATCCGGACCGTCCATCTAGATCGGGCGAACCTGAGTGATCCCCCACGTTTTAAAATCTGAGCCGTTGATCACCGATCGAACGGTTTCAGCCGCGTACCGGTTCGACGTATAATAGATCTAATCTGGGCCGCTCAGTTCAGATCGTGCGGCCGAGATTCAACCATACCCTTTCGCGCTGGCACTTTTATTAAAGAGCCCCTGGACTTTTGGAAATAGAACCCGCCGTCCAGTAGCACTGTGCGCTGTGTCTCGGGAATCTTGCGCCGAGCCCCCTGTGCTTCTGTTTAATTGAGGCCCAGTCCAGGGAGTTATAAAATCAGGAAAATGAATTAGAAAATAAGTTTTTAATATAAAAATAATTCTTAGAATTTATATAATTCATAGAAAATGCATATGAACTCCAAATTAATCCATTCCACTTCCTATAATTTTGTAATAATATTCTCTATCATTTAGAATTACTGTTTTGACATGAACTCTGTTAGGAAATTAATTTATCATCTAATCCTATTATAATCACCTTAAATCTTAGGAAATTCATAACTTAAAATCTACAACTCCAAAATTAATAATTCTTTTTCCTGTGATCTTATTTTAATATGTATATTATTAATGTGTATTTTGTCCTTATGTTTGGTGTAATGTTAATTTTGCCTACACCATGTTTTGTTTGAATTACTACGACTAGCAGTGAGGTCACGTGTCATCTGAAGATCATCCTGGTACCTGGATTCTCAAGGCCCAGGCAAGTTGTGCCCTTGATCACTTCTTTTTACCCAGCCATGTTCTGATTAATCATAATGATCTGCATAGGTTAATTTTGATGGGACCCAATAGGTTACCCTAGTTTGATTATCTTTATACCTTGTTTACCACTGATCTTTCTGGGTAGTACTTGCTAGTGCTATATGTGGTTTTGGGTATGGAGATACACTATTCATGATTACACTTTTTGTTATCAGTTGTTATTTAATGTTCATGTTAAGATCATTATGTTAATTGGAACATGGAGCGACCACCCGGGAAAACAGTGCTACCACAAGGGTGGTATGGGACGCCCTTGGCTGATTAATTAGGAAAGCTAGTGGAAGACTACCTTACCCGAAAGGGGCAAGGGCAGTAGGGGAGAGGTCAGTGTAGGGAGGCCCTCGGGAGGATTTTGCTGCGATGGCGGTCCTGCAAGGGATTCCTGCACTGGATCTTCCTATAAACTGTAGCGGGTTTTCGGAAGCTAGTGGAACTTTGTAAAGGCCTCGTAGTGTTACCCTACCTCGCTTCCTTGGTAGAGGTGTATGGGATTCATGACCCCTTGGCAGATGGGTAACACGGCTTGTGGGTAAAGATGCGCAACCTCTGCAGAGTGTAAAACTGGTATACTAGCCGTGCTCACGGTCATGAGCAGCTCGGACCCTCACATGATTAATTTATGGAACTAAATTCAATTTGTCATATGCATTGCATTGCAGGTGGTGTTGTTACTTTTGATTTATTACTTAATTGGGTTTGGTATTTACTTATACTTAGTAACTGCTAATAAAATTTTGACCAACTTTAAAAGCAATGCTCAGCTCTAACCATCTTCTTTGGTAAGCCTTACACTTCACGTGAGCTCCCACCTTTGGCGAGTTCATGCACATTATTCCCCACAACTTGTTGAGCGATGAACGTATGTGAGCTCACTCTTGCTGTCTCACACACACCACAGGTCAAGATCAGGTACTGCAGGATGATGCTCATGGAGGATGCTGCGATGAGTTCGTGAGAGGTCTAGGTCGTCGTCTCCCAGTCAACTTTGGGTTGCTGGACCGTTGTCTCCTTATAATGTAATTATTTATTTTGTATAGAACTCCTGTTATATATATAAAGTTGTGACATTCGATCCTGTGCCACTATACATCATATGTATGAGACTTGGTCCCAGCATACCTGGTGTTTATGTTAACCCCGGGTTTTGGACCCCTAAAATCCGGGTGTTACAGTCCAAACTCTCCGCAGTTACCACCTCTAAGGTTGACGGACCTTCGGCTACTTCCATGGAATCAGAACAATCCAAGCTAGCATCCCGACCCTCGAGATCGCGCTCTAAGGTCGACGAGGCACGGGATGACCTCAACCCAGCATCAGGCACGGCACCGCAAGCTTCCGTCGCATCATCATCCACTGGCTCTGATAACAGGTCCTCTGGGACCATATCCTCAAGAGTTTGATCAAAGTCGGCCAGGGACAGTTCTTGCAGACCAACGAGGGCAGATAAAGCAGGAGAGGGAACTCCACTACTTTCACCACTGGCTAGGAATTGCCGACTGTTCTTCCGGGTCAGAGGGACCTCATTCTCTTCCTCTCTGTCGTCTTCTTCAGCAACACAGGCAACACACCCATTGGGATCAACGACAGGTGGAGTACACCCATTGGGATCAGCAACAGACATACCACACCCATTGGGATCGGCATCAGTAAATTCAGGCACAGGAACCTCCTCAGCAACAGGAACCGAGGGACCAGCGCCCTGATCCAAACTAGATACTCGCCGAAGACGTCTCTTTTTCTTTTTCTGCTCATCAACAGAAAGATCAGTTTGATTGGTTCGGCAAGGACGCCTCGGACGAACACGGACAGGTCTCTGAACATACAAAGTTGTACCAACCTCTGGGAGAGGCGCCACCGCCAATGTCCCGGCAGGAGTAGCATCAGAAGAATCTTCAGCCAGCATATCAAGCATGGCACTTATTTCTGCATCATTAGGATCCAAAGGCACCTCAAAATGAACTTGTCGTTCGTCATCAGGAATTTTCCCAAGTGAGGCAACCAAAGCATTGACTTCTTCATCAGAGGGCCGCGTTCTAAGGCCCAAATTGCCATCAGTCGCAGGTGGATTTGACACGAAAAGAGTGAAGACTTTGGCAGGAGGCAAATTCCAGGCCGAGTATGCCACCGGAGCACCAACATTGGACACTTTGCCCCTGAGAATCATTTCCAGTCGGCTCACCAAATCTGCAGAAGGGATTCTCTTGTTGATAACCCGAGTTGAGTCGGTTAGCCCTTGATACAGATAAGCCGGGTGGACCCTATCTTTCAGTGGCTGAATGTTTTTGAAAACGAAGTCAGCAACTACAGCTTCAGCAGTTAAACCTCTCTCTTTCAACAGTCCAACTTCAGCTAGCAACACACTGGCCTCAGCTACCTCCTCGTATGTGGGAGACTCGGTCCAGCTTGGGGTGCGAACGTCTGGCTGTCTTCCCGACCGGGGGGGGAGAGAATTTCCATAATTATCAACTATAAACCACTCCAGACGCCATCCCTTAATGCTGTCTTTAAGGGGAATCTCAAGATATTCAGTCTTCCGTCCCCGGCGCATCTCTAAACTGGCACCTCCGACCAACTGATGTTGTCCCCCGGCCATCCCAGGGCGACAATGATACAGATATTTCCATAAACCGAAGTGTGGCAGCACGCCAAGAAAGGCTTCGCATAAGTGAACGAAGATGGAGATTTGCAGAATCGAGTTAGGGTTCAGGTGGGTCAGGTTAATGTGGTAGAAATCAAGGAGACCACGGAAAAAGGGAGAGATCGGAAGGCCAAGGCCGCGGAGAAGAAAAGGAGCGTAAATTACAGACTCATGGGTATCTTCTGTCGGGACAGTAGTCCCGTGGCAAATCCGCCAAGAACAGAGTTCCCGTGGAGGAAGAACCCCAATGGACACGAGGTGGAGGAGTTCAGCTTCAGAAATGATAGACATGTGGTTACCTGCAAAAGGCAACTGGCTGTTGGGATCGATTGGAGGAATCTCCACAGCGGACGAGCTCGCGATTTTCCTCTTGGGAGCCATCTCGATTCTACCAGTGAGCAGACTGGAGGCGAGCAACAGAGAGGGTTCGGAAGCGGGAATGCAAGAACTAGGGCGCGGAAAGCAAAGGCGGCTAAAAGCGCAGCTCTTATGGGATATTCTCGAGCCAGATACCGTTTCAAAAAGTGCCCAGTCATCGCCCGGCGGTTATTTCCAAAATCCCAGCATGCCACGTGGTCATTCGGCAGTTATTTCCAAAAAACTGGTGGGCCACCTCATCACTCGGTTGTTATCCTCAAAATAACTCGGCATTGCCTCTAAAGTGCCGACGTCACCACCCAGTCACTCGGCGTTGCCTCTAAAACGCTGATCTCGAGTTCAATCGCTCGGCATTACTTCTAAAATGCCGACGGCGACCTTTAATCACTCGGCGTTGCCTCTAAAACGCTGATCTTGTGTTCAACCACTCGGCATTACTTCTAAAATACTGACGGCGACCTTCAAACACTCGGCGTTGCCTCTAAAACGCTGATCTCGAGTTCAATCGCTCGGCATTACTTCTAAAATGCCGACGGCGACCTTTAATCACTCGGCGTTGCCTCTAAAACGCTGATCTTGTGTTCAACCACTCGGCATTACTTCTAAAATACTGACGGCGACCTTCAAACACTCGGCGTTGCCTCTAAAACGCTGATCTTGTGTTCAATCGCTTGGCATTACTTCTAAAATGCCGATGGCGACCTTCAATCACTCGGCGTTGCCTCTAAAACGCTGATCTTGTGTTCAACCACTCGGCATTACTTCTAAAATGCCGACGGCGACCTTCAATCACTCGGCGTTGCTTCTAAAACGCCGGTCTCATGTTCAATCGCTCGGCATTACTTCTAAAATGCCGACGTCGACCTTCAATCGCTCGACATTGCCTCTAAGACGCTGGTATAGCGTTCAGTCGCTCGACATTACTTCTAAAACGTCGATACAGACTGCAAGATTACTCGGCGGCTACTTCTGGAAGCGTCAGTATGATGATCAAGTTGTTCGTCTATTGTCTCAAAAGAATCAGTTTTATAATCAAGCAAAGCAAGTCATCAAGAGGAAACCAACGTCACTCTTTCATTAAGGGAAGACAATAGGCTTACAAATCAACTCTTTGCGAGTTGATGCTTCCCTACTATTTCTACATTACATTACTACTACTACTATACTACGCTACACTACTCTACATTACTACTACATTATTCTAACTATACTAAACTATACTAATATCTAAAAAGACCAGTGACATCTAGCCACTGGCCCTGCCCCTGCCGCCGCTGCCGCCCTTGGTGCTGCCCCTACTGCTGCCGCCCTTGGTGTTGCCCTTGCTGCTGCCGCCGCCCCTGCCACTGCCGCTGCCGTCGCCGTCGCCGTCGCCACCATCGCCACCATCGTCGCCGTCGTCGTCGTCGTCGTCCTCGTCCTCGTCACCGCCGTCCGAGTCCTCCTCATCCGAGGAGTACTCCGACTCATCCGAGCCCTCGAGCCCGGATCGCTCGACGGCCCGGATGTACGTCCAGACCTCCGCGGCTATCCCCTGGGAGTCGTCCGAATCATCGGACGACGCCAGGGGAGAGACGGGAGCCGGAGACCCCTCGGACTCGGAGGAGAACTCCTCCTCCGAGTATTCCGAGTCACCGAAATCCTCCGATGGAGGAGTCGGCTCGCGCTTGCGCTTGTTGCTTTTGCCCATGGTGGAAGCAAGCGGGAGAGAAGAGAAGGAAGCAGTAAAGAACAGCGAAGAGATGTGAAGAAACCAGAGGGGCAACAGCGTTATTTATAGAAGAGAAAGGCAACCGCTCACCTCCAACCGCGGTCACTGAACAGTCGCAAAGCATTCAATATGCACTTCCACCCGTCCGGAGACACGTCAGGCGGCTGACGCCGTTTCATGCAGCACTACACCCATTGGGACTCCAGTCAACAGCGCAAAGGGTATGATTACACTCGCCGTCCCATCACATTACAACTCAGAAGCAGCCGGCTAAAACACTCAGCGTACCAAGCCGTCCCTTGCTCACACCCATTGGGGGGGACGCCCAGGAATTATCAGTATATTTTTCAAAATGGTCACATCTATGCAGAGCATGCAGTGAATGCCTCAAGACAAAAATGAGATATCAACAAGAGTTAGAGAGAAGCCAAATATAGCCAGCAGAGTGCAAAATATGGTCGACAGACACGATTTGAAGACTAGACAGAGAACGTCCATCAAATGTCCAATCAGTCGCAGAGCAAATAAATTACACTACCTAGCAAGATATGGAAGGATTGCAAACTCGGCTGCAAAAGACAAAATACATGCTGACCTCTGAAGCATAATATTGATGACATAGCACGGATGACATCATGCCAACTTTTTTATAAGCAGAAAGAGCAATCTTCAGCAAAAGGACATAAAAAGAAGACCTTCAAATGAATTATCCTCAAAAAATCCACTTGAAGGTCGGGGGCTACACCCATTGGGTGCACCTCCGGTGCACCCCATGGATTATCATTCCAAGCCAGGATAATGCCGATTTCTAAAGCATGGGACAAGATTAAAAAGCTAATCCTCAACCGAAATGAAGGAACACAAATGGAAATAATCTCTACTGAAGACCTTCGAGTAAATTATTTTCTAAAATCTACTTGAAGCTCGGGGGCTACACCCATTGGGTGCACCTCCGGTGCACCCAATGAAGTTCAGAATCCTACAAATTGGAATGCCGATCTCTAAGGCACAGGCACGAAACTAGGCTTTGGTCAACGAGTGATCGGAGCAGGAGAGGACAACAGGAAGCCATCTTTCTTCAAATCACCTGCAAGCTGGACCTGGGATCTTCGGGTTCATTACCTCTAAATTAACCCAAAGATCGGGGGCTTGTGGGGGATAGATATCCCCCGGGTCCACTAAAAGAGTAAAAGACCTCACGAAAGGCCCAAGGGCCCAATAAATCGTAAGGTCATTCTTTCGTGGGCCTGGGGAGAAACAACCAGCAAAGTAGAACGACATGAGGCCGGATTGGTGCAAACCCGGACGGCCCATAGCGTCGAGCGAGTGACCGCAACAGAGATCCGACTTTCACGCGCTGGAGCCTCCATGCAACGAAGCCACGCGAGGATAAGTCGGCGAGGGTTACATAGGGATAATCTCAAGAGGTTCACTATCTTTTAGCTACTTGTTGCTATCTTATCCATGTGTACTGCCCCACGGTTGAGTATATAAGGCCTAGGGGGCACCCCTTCAGAACGATCGACCCATTACTTAGCCACCCACACCGACTCTCTGTATTCTCGATCCAGAGAGCTCTCTTGTAATCATATCCACCAAGCATACTCATCAGGACGTAGGGTGTTACGCATCACTAAGCGGCCCGAACCTGTAAACCTTGTCCACCGTCCCTCGTGCGATTGGCACGAACCATTTTGCTACAGTTGTCGACATCTTCCTACTCCTAAAACACCTTGAGGGGCAACCCCGGGTGTGCGGTCGGACCCAAAACACCGACACCTTCCCCACATGGTGGAAGGACGACATTCGGGCTTGTCCCATCCCCTCCCCCGCCGACGGAGGAGGAGGCGGGGCAACCAAGGCCAAGCGGGAAGCGGCACCTCGTTGGCTGTCGAGCTAGTCGACGGCGCCGACGCCCCAACAGAGGGCGCGTCGGGCATCGATCTCGTGTCTGAGACGAAAACGAGCGCCGCCTCCCCGCAACACGCCAATCTCAAGCAAACGCACGATGCCAGCACGCTCGTGAAGGACTTGCTGGGCGTCACCCTCATACCTGAGACAACGGTGTAGTCAGTCCCAGACGCGACCTCGTCACCGACCGTCGACCGAAAGGTACCGACCGATTCCCACCTCGTGTCTTTTGGATTCAGCCTCGACCCACCAAGCGACTACGCTTCGGTGAGCACTTTCATAGAGGCGAGTCCAAACCCTCTAGGGTATCGTGTGCGGTCACCCTGGGACCGACTGACGGCCGACTCGACCTACGAGCCCTCGGGGTCCGAGGAAGATGGCGAGCCCGACCTCTGTTGGGATTTCTCCGGACTTGGTAACCCCAGTGTCGTGCGGGACTTCATGACCGCATGTGACTACTGCCTTTCCGACTGTTCCGACGGCAGCCGCGGCCTCGACAACGAGGACCGCGGCCCGAGTCGTGAATGTTTCCACGTCGATCTAGGGGGTCCCGGTGAAGGCAACCATCTTGGTATGCCGGAAAACGGTGATCCCCCTAGGCCCGCGCCTCGCGTTGACATCCTTCGGGAGCTAGCTGTGGTCCCCGTCCCGGCGGGGGTCCTGACCTACAGCTCGAGCAAATCCGCGAGAGGCAGGCCAGACTCGACGAGGGAGCAGGAACGCTTGTGCCGATCTGCCGGGACATCGGGCAGGAATGGGCGGTCCAACCCCCGACCGGAGAAGCGCGTCATCTCCCCCAGGACATCCAGCACCGCATCGCCGATGACGTCAGGGTGAGGCCGCCGCCGGATTCCAGCGGAGTCGGCCAGAACCTGGCTGCAGCGGCAATACTCCTCCGCGCGATGCCGGAGCCATCAACCACCGAGGGGCGACGTATCCAGGGAGAGCTCAAGAATCTCCTGGAGGATGCCGCGGTCCGACGGGCCGAAACCTCTGCCTCCCGAAGGCAGGGGTTCCCCTCGGAACATCGCGCCGCGACTTCCCGATTTATGCGGGAAGCCTCGGTCCACTCCGGGCGCATGCGCAACACAGCGCCTGCGGCCCCGGGTCGCCTCGGCAACGAGCGCCATCATCACGACCGTCGGGCCCACCTCGACGACAGGGCGCGCCGAGGCTACCACCCCAGGCGTGGGGGACGCTACGACAGCGGGGAGGATTGGAGTCCTTCGCCCGAACCACCCGGTCCGCAGGCTTTCAGCCGCGCCATACGACGGGCACCGTTCCCGACCCGGTTCCGAACCCCGACTACTATCACCAAGTACTCGGGGGAGACGAGACCAGAACTGTGGCTCGCGGACTATCGGCTGGCCTGCCAACTGGGTGGAACGGACGATGACAACCTCATCATCCGCAACCTCCCCCTGTTCCTCTCCGACACCGCTCGAGCCTGGCTGGAGCACCTGCCCTCGGGGCAGATCTCCAACTGGGACGACCTAGTCCAAGCCTTCACCGGCAATTTCCAGGGCACGTACGTGCGCCCTGGGAACTCCTGGGATCTCCGAAGCTACCGCCAGCAGCCGGGAGAGCCTCTCCGGGATTACATCCGGCAATTCTCGAAGCAGCGCACAGAGCTGCCCAACGTCACCGATTCAGATGTCATCGGCGCGTTCCTTGCCGGCACCACCTGCTGTGACCTGGTGAGCAAGCTGGGTCGCAAGACCCCCACCAGGGCGAGCGAGCTGATGGACATCGCCACCAAGTTCGCCTCTGGCCAGGAGGCGGTTGAGGCCATTTTCCGGAAGGACAAGCAGCCCCAGGGCCGCCCGCCGGAAGATGCTCCCGAGGCGTCAACTCAGCGCGGCGCCAAGAAGAAGGGCAAGAAGAAGTCGCAAGCGAAACGCGACACCGCCGACGCGGACCTTGTCGCCGCCGCCGAGTACAAGAACCCTCGGAAACCTCCCGGAGGTGCCAACCTCTTCGACAAGATGCTCAAGGAGCCGTGCCCCTATCATCAGGGGCCCGTCAAGCACACCCTTGAGGAGTGTGCCATGCTTCGACGACACTTCCACAATGCCAGGCCACCCACGGAGGGTGGCAAGGCCCTCGACGACGCGAAGGAGGAAGATCACAAGGCAGGAGGGTTCCCCGAGGTCCGCGACTACTTCATGATCTATGGCGGGCAAGTGGCGAACGCCTCGGCTCGGCACCGCAAGCAAGAGCGCCGGGAGGTCTGCTCGGTAAAGGTGGCGGCGCCAGTCTACCTAGACTGGTCCGACAAGCCCATCACCTTCGACCAGGCCAACCATCCAGACTACGTGCCGAGCCCGGGGAGGTTCCCACTCGTTGTCGACCCCATCATCGGCAACGTCAGGCTCACCAAGGTCCTCATGGACGGAGGCAGCAGCCTCAACATCATCTACGCCGAGACCCTCGGGCTCCTGCGGATCGATCTGTCCTCGGTCCGGACGGGCGTTGTGCCTTTCCACGGGATCGTCCCCGGGAAGCGCGTTCATCCCCTCGGACAACTCGACCTACCCGTCTGCTTCGGGACGCCCTCCAACTTTTGAAAGGAGACCCTCATGTTCGAAGTGGTTGGGTTTCGAGGAACCTACCACGCAGTGCTGGGGAGGCCATGCTACGCCAAGTTCATGGCCGTCCCCAACTACACCTACCTCAAGCTCAAGATGCCGGGCCCCAACGGGGTCATCACCGTCGGGCCCACGTACCGACACACATACGAATGCGATGTGGAGTGCGTGGAGTACGCCGAGGCCCTCGCCGAATCCGAGGCCCTCATCGCTGACCTGGAGAGCCTCTCTAGGGAGGCGCCCGACGTGAATCGCCACGCCGACAACTTCGAACCGGCGGAGACGGTCAAGTCCGTCCCTCTCGACCCCTGCAACGACGCCTCCAAGCAGATCCGGATCGGTTCCGAGCTCGACCCCAAATAGGAAGCAGTGCTCGTCGACTTTCTCCGCGCGAACGCCGATGTTTTCGTGTGGAGTCCCTCGGACATGACCGGCATACCGAGGGAAGTCGCCAAGCACTCCCTGGATATTCGAGCTGCGGCCCGACCCGTGAAGCAACCTCTGTGCCGATTCGACGAAGAAAAGCGCAGAGCCATAAGCGAAGAGATCGACAAGCTACTGGCGGCAGGGTTCATCAAAGAGGTATCCCATCCCGAATGGCTTGCCAACCTTGTGCTTGTGAGAAAGAAAGGGGGGAAATGGCAGATGTGTGTAGACTACACTGGTCTAAACAAAGCATGTCCGAAGGTTCCCTACCCTCTGCCTCGCATCGATCAGATCGTGGATTCCACTGCTGGGTGCGAAACCCTATCTTTCCTCGATGCCTACTCAGGGTATCATCAGATCAGGATGAAAGAGTCCGACCAGCTCGTGACTTCATTCATCACACCCTTCGGCATGTACTGCTATGTTACAATGCCGTTTGGTTTGAGGAATGCGGGGGCGACGCACCATCGATGCATGAACCATGTGTTTGGCGAACACATCGGCCGAACGGTCGAGGCCTATGTCGATGACATCGTAGTCAAGACGAGGAAGGCCTCCGACCTCCTTTCCGACCTTGAAGCTACATTCCGATGTCTCAAGGCAAAAGGCGTGAAGCTTAATCCCGAAAAGTGTGTCTTCGGGGTCCCCCGAGGCATGCTCTTGGGGTTCATCATCTCCGAGCGGGGCATCGAAGCCAACCCGGAGAAGATTGCAGCCATCACCAGTATGGGGCCAATCAAGGACTTGAAAGGCGTACAGAGGGTCATGGGATGTCTCGCGGCTCTGAGCCGCTTCATCTCCCGCCTCGGCGAAAGAGGTCTGCCTCTGTACCGCCTCTTAAGAAAAGCTGAGTGCTTCGCTTGGACTCCCGAGGCCGAGGAAGCCCTCGGGAACCTAAAGGCGCTCCTCACGAACGCGCCCATCTTGGTGCCCCCCACTGCCGGAGAAGCCCTCTTGATCTACATCGCCGCAACCACCCAGGTGGTTAGCGCCGCGATCATGGTTGAGAGATGAGAATAAGGGCATGCATTGCCTGTCCAGAGGCTAGTCTACTTCATCAGTGAGGTACTGTCCGAGACCAAGATTCGCTACCCACAAATCTAGAAGCTGCTGTACGCGGTGATCCTGACACGGTGGAAGTTGCGACACTACATCGAGTCACATCCGGTGACTGTGGTGTCATCCTTCCCCCTAGGAGAGATCATCCAGTCCCGGGAGGCCTCGGGTAGAATTGCGAAGTGGGCGGTGGAGATCATGGGCGAGACGATCTCGTTCGCCCCTCGGAAGGCCATCAAGTCCCAGGTCTTAGCGGACTTCGTGGCTGAATGGGCCGACACCCAGCTCCCGATAGCTCCGATCCAACCGGAGCTCTGGACCATGTTTTTCGACGGGTCGCTGATGAAGACGGGGGCCGGCGCAGGTCTCCTCTTCGTCTCGCCCCTCGGGAAGCACCTACGCTACGTGCTATGCCTCCACTTCCCGGCGTCCAACAACGTGGCTGAGTACGAGGCTCTGGTAAACGGGTTGCGAATCACCATCGAGCTAGGGGTCCGACGCCTCGACGCTCGCGGTGACTCGCAGCTCATCATCGACCAAGTCATGAAGAACTCCCACTGCCGTGACCCGAAGATGGAAACCTACTGCGATGAGGTTCGGCGCCTGGAAGACAAGTTCTACGGGCTCGAGCTCAACCACATCGCCCGACGCTACAACGAGACTACGGACGAGCTGGCTAAAATAGCCTCGGGACGAACAACAGTTCCCCCGGACGTATTCTCCCGAGACCTGCATCAACCCTCCGTCAAGACCGAGGACACGCCCGAGCCCGAGGCACCTTCGGCTCCGCCCGAGGCACCCTCGGCTCGATCCGAGGTACCCTCGGCCCAGTCCGAGGTACCCTCGGCACGATCCGAGGTACCCTCGGCTCAGCCCGAGGTACCCTCGACCCCCGAAGGAGAGGCATTGCGCGTCGAGGGGGAACCGAGCGAGGTCACGCCTAATCAAAGCTGGCAGACCCCGTACCTACAATATCTCCATCGAGGGGAGCTGCCCCTCGACCAAGCCGAAGCTCGGCGGTTGGCGCGGCGCGCCAAGTCTTTCGTCTTGTTGGGAGATGGGAAGGAGCTCTATCACCGCAGCCCCTCAGGCATCCTCCAGCGATGCATTTCCATCGCCAAAGGCCAGGAGCTCTTGCAAGAGATACACTCGGGGGCTTGTGGCCATCACGCAGCACCTCGAACCCTCGTTGGAAACGCCTTCCGACAAGGATTCTACTGGCCGACGGCGGTGGCCGACGCCACCCGAATTATCCACACCCGCGAAGGGCGACAGTTCTACGCAAGGCAGACCCACCCCTCGCAGAAAACACCCGGGGGCTACACGCACCCCTGGGAAGGGCCGCTCATCATCGCCAAAGTTCTAACTGGCCGACAGTCAAGGCGAGTCATCAAGGAAGGGTCAGCCTTGCCTCGACAGAGCCCGACCCTCCCTCGGGGGCTAAAAGGGGGGAACCCCCTCTGCGTCAAAATTTTCAATCAAAAAGGCTTTTGCGTTCCCCTGGCTATGTCGGCAGCAGGACCCCAAGGAGCGAACGCGGGTGCATGTAAGTGGCAAGGCTGACTGAGCCGAGGGACTCCTACGCCTCTGGGTTACGGATACCTCACTTGTCACCCACCACGAAAAGTGACTCCTACTTGGGGAAGCCACCCTGCTACTGACGGACGGGGCCGGACACGCAAAATGAAAGGAAAAGGGGCGCGACTTTATGCAATGATAATAAAGTGTTCAGGCCTCAGCGGCCGCAAAAAGACACACGTGCATCCAACAGAAACTGCTCCGACAGAGTTAGGCGTCGCCCGGGGAAGGAGCCGCGCCTTCGGCTTCATCCCCGCCCTCGGCAAAGTCCACCCCGGCTTTGGACAACGGCGCAGGCGGGAGGATCTCTGCCTCGAAGGTGGTCGCCAGCACTGCGCTCGGACCCGCGATGGCCGCGTCGAGCCTCTGGACTTCTGCCAGGGCGGCTTCATCTTCGTCAGGAAGGCAATACCCCTCGCTGACCCGCTCCAGGTCCACGATGTAGTGGGAAGCGAGCACGGCGAAGGCCCGCCTGACGCCATAGTGTAGCGCCTCGCGAAGTCTGCCGCGCACATGATCGCCCAAGGCCTGCAGGCAACTTTGAGGGGAGCTTCTTGAGGCGACGTCGCCGAAGCCAAAGACCCGACAGAAGTCTGAGATGGCCTCGGACATGGCCACGTGGTCGGCCTCCCTCTGCTCGGCCGCCCCGACAAGCGCCCTGGTGGACTCATCAAGGGCGGACTCAAGCTCTACGAACAGCCAGAACGCAAGGCCTCAAACACAAGCGGAGGAAACAAGCTGAAACGAAAATCGGAAATGGCCAGAACATACCTCCGGCTCGGGCACGCTGCTCCGAAGCTGCGGCCTGGGCTACGGCTAGGTCCGCTGCAAGGGCTCCAGCCTGGCTTTCGGCCTCGGCAGCCCGACCCCGGGATTGGTCTCGCTCATCGACGACCTGGTCGAACTCCGACTGCCGTCGCTGCACCTCTGCGCGTGCCGCTGCCGCCTCTGCGCGGGCCGCTGCCGCCTCTGCTCTCAGATCGGCGCAGAGCAACCGAAGGTCCGCCACTTTGGCGCCCTGCTGGGAGAGGCGCGCAGTAGCCTCGGCAAGCGAGGACCTCAGGGATCGCAGCGAGCCCCAGATATCGACCTTGTGGCGGATGAACGACGACTTGGCAGCGCTCAGATCTGTCAGATCCTAAGGGAAGGAAGCGAGGCATCACAAGAGACGCCTTGGTCACAAAAAGGTACGCCTGAAACCATTACCTGGAGGATTTTGGGGATGTCCCTGCAGAAGACCTCCAGCGATGATCGGAGCGACCCCACCATTGCTCCGGCGCACTTGCGGAGCTCGTCCCAAGATTGCTCCTCCCGCTCGTCGTCAAGTATGAAGAAGGGATCCGAGGCCCCACGGGTCCAGAACCGGAGCAACTGGGGCCGCTCCTCGGAGCTCCGCCGCGCAGCGACAAGGCCACCGCTCGGTGGGACGGATCGCGCTTCCACGCCCCCTCCTCCGAGGCACCGAGCGCCGACGCCTCGGCCATCTCAGCGTCGGCAGCAACAGGTCGCTCCCCGACTGGGACGGCAGCGACTTCAGCAGCAGTAGGTGCCGGCACCGGCGGCATGTCCGGTGGGCCCGGGGCCACGTCTGCGCCAACCGCCTCCTACAGCATGATGGCCGCCTCGGCAGAAGAGCCGGCCTCGGGAACTCGCTCCACGACGGCTGATGCCGCCAGAGCCCCCCGCTGTGGAGCGCCTTGCGAGAAGGCCAGCTGAACGGCGAGGCCTGGCGCGACACTGGCTGCAGAAGCCGACGCCATCTTAAGGGCCTTCTGGGGAGCCAGATCGGTCAGGCCGTGGCTTCGCTTGTTGAGGAGGAAAGGAAAGTCGCGGTCGGGACATATGAATGAGAAGCCAGGACGAAGACGCTCCAAGATACTTACCCGCTCTGGGCCATGATCAACTGCGCCTGAGGGGAGGTCTCTCGGATCTCGACCCCCGAAGACACCGCTGAGGTCCGCCTCGCCGCCAGCTTCGGCATCACCCTCGCCTTGGGCACCTTGGACGCCCGGGAGACGGACTGCCCGGGCGTCGCCACGGCGACCTGAGGGTCACCCTCCTGCGCTGACGGCGTGGCCGACGGCTCTAGAGAAACAGACGCCTCGGCCTGACTCCCCGGGGTCACCTCGACTTCCCCGGCCGAGGGGTCAAGTACCCCCTCGGTCTGCCCCCGCTCGTCGGGCCAGGACCTCGGCGTCCCGACTCCGGGAACTGATGGCGCCAGCCCACTCGGGGGCTAGCTTGACGACTCCTGGCCTAGCCTCAAACCCGGGCTGAGGCCGAGGCGGGCAGCCATGTCGTCGTCCTCGTCATCATCTTCATCATCGTCGTCGTCAGGCGTCTCCGGCGATGGCTCCCTCGGGAGCCCCTCCCTCTCCTGCCGACGACGGAGCTTCTCCAAGGCGTCTCGGGCCCACGTCCGCTCGCGGGCCCGAGCTTTCTCCGCGTCCTTCTTCTTCTTCTTCTCCTCCGTGACAACCCGCCGCGCTGCTCGGTCCACCGCGTCCTCCGGGACCCATGGCCAAGAAGGCTTGTGCCACCCTACCTCCTGGAGGCGCACGGGAATCCCGACCGTAAGGACCAAAGGCAACCTGACGCAAGGAGAAGGAAGGAGCGGATACTCACCAGGGTCACACACCCGTGGTCGGGGCGCATCAAGGGCTGAGAGAAGGCGCTGGCGTCCGGTTTTCCCAACGCGACGGCCACCCGCCCGTGGAGAACGTCGATGGGAAGAGGATCCGAGGACATCCGCGAGCCCTCCAAGTCAGCCTCCGGTCTCATCTCCTAAAGCAGCAACCGCCGCTCCGCCAAGGGAAGCACCCTACGGCGGTGAATGGCGGCAATCACTCCCGCGACAGTAAGTTCTCCTTTCCGCAACACCTCCAGGGCCTTGAGAAGGGGCTTGAGGTTTTTCTGCCTGTCGTGCGGGGTCCCGTAGCGCCAGGTATCGGCAGCGGCAGTGACCACTCGTTGAGAAAACGGTGGAAGCATCTCGCCGTCATTACGGAGGTAGAACCACCGGCGCTGCCACCCTTTGTTCGAGGACGCGAGGATGGCGGGGATGTACAGCGATGCCCGCGACTGCCTCAGCTGGAGAATGCAACCGCCGGCCCGCACTGCCGCGCGGACCCTTCTCTCTCCCGTCGGCGAAGCAAAAAGCTCCGCGGAGAAGAGATGAGTCCACAAGTCCCAGTGGGGGGCGATCCCCAAGTACCCTTCGCACAACGCTACGAAGATGGCGGCCTGCGAAATGGAGTTGGGACTAAGGTTGTGCAACTCCACCTCATAGTTGTACAGGATCGCCCGCATAAAGCGGCTCGCCGGCACACCGAACCCCCGCTCATGGAAGGAGACGAAGCTCACGACGTACCCCGGTGGCGGGGACGGGGCGGTTCCGCTCGCAGGAGGAATCCACTCCGGCTGCCTCTCATCAGAGAGAGGGCGAAGTAAACCCTCGGCAACAAGATCCTCCAGGTCCTCCGCTGTGACTATGGAGGAGGGCCATGGATCGCGCGGCGAGATGATGGTCACCCGGTCGGTCATCGCCGAGCAAAAGGGGTGGCGGCAGAAAGGACTGGGTGGGCGGTTTCCTTTTCTCCGGCTAAACCTCTCAGGTTGCGAAAACCTAAGAAGGAGGCAAGAAGTGGAGCAAAGGACCGTCGCCAGACCCTCCCCCGAGTATATAAAGACCAAGGCGAGACCCGTTCAACGTTTCGTCCGGACCCACCGTGGGATTCAAAAACCCAAGGCGAAACGGCCGTTCCTCGAACGGCTCGCGCACGCGCAACGGTCGCCCCACGAACCGCTCGCCCCGTCGCATTAACTCCACGGCAGGACAGGCGGCGCCTCAGGCGGGAGAAGCAAGCGACGCCTCGCTTTCGCCATAATGACCGCGTCGAAAAAGGTACGCCACGTCATTCGACTTCGCATCCTTTTCCTTTTCCTCTTTCTCTCTCTTACAACAGGGACCGGGAAAGGGGGATACCCCGAAAAGGACCCTTCTCCGTGAAGGAAACAGGCTCCGAGCCTCCCTACTGATCAGAGGTTTGAAGGCCGGCCCCTCGGAGGGGTTCGACGGCCGCCTCAGATCGATTGGGTTCTGCGCCCACTACTGGTCAGAGGTTCGATGGCCGGCCCCTCGAAGGGTTCAACGGCCGCCTCAGGCCACTCGGGCTCCGCGCCCACTACTAATCAGGGGTTCGTAGGCTGGCCCTCAAAGGGTTCACAGTCGCCTCAGACACAGAGCGAGGGATGACCATGGGTATGTTCGATACATAACCAAGGCTCGGGCTACGCTCCCGAGGTACCCTAGGACATTTCCGAGACCAGCGGGAACGATCTTGTAACAGAATCCCATCAGAGGGAGGCATCGAGCCCTCAGACCCCGTCGACAGGGGACCGGGTCCGGTAGATCACCCGCAGGTACTTTTGGGCGCGCCTCTGGGCCTCTAGCCGACCCCTAACAAATGGGGCACGGACGTCCGCTCGGATTACCCGCCAGCAGCTCACCGGAGACACCATGTTCGGCGCCCTCCGAGGACAACATGGCGCTTCCCCCCTCCTCCTTGCGGAAAGGCGATGCAGGGGCGTATGTAAAAAAGACGAGTCTGTCCTTGACCGTCTTCTCGCCCTGTGCAGAGGCTCGGGGGCTGCTCTCGCAAATCCGGCTCCGGTCAAACCGTTGATGATGCGTCACGATGCCCGATCTTCACGACGTAGGATCAATCTTCAGATAACTAGCTTCAAAGAAGCCAAGATAACTTGCTGCAAGCAGCGATAACTAGTGCAACCTGACAAATAAAACTCAAAGCCAACCACCGTCTTTAACCGGCAGCCTGAATCGAGGATTCGCCCAACTACACTCTCAAAGAACCAACCAACACAGCCTACAATCAATCGAGGAGACCTCGAAGGGAGTAGGAGCACCAATTGGGAGCGGATGAAGTCGCCGCTTCTGCAATCCCGCGAAGGAATTCACAAGAGCAAAGGGGTAGAGATCACTCTCAATATTTGTTAGCACACAGCTGAACAAAGGGGTTCTGTTTTAGATTATCATAAGCTGCCTTACATCATAGACATAGGGGGGTATTTATACTAGTAACAACCAGCCTTAGCGAGGTATAAACACAGAACAAAAGTATTTTCACGAGCTAATGTGAAGGAGCCTCTTCGGGAGATCTGCAGAACTGATTTCCGTGTGGCTGTTTGACTTCTGCGCAGCCTTCAGTATTTTGACAATAACTTCTTCTAGGAATCTTCAAATGACGTGGGGCTGGATGCGTTGGAAAGCTTACTTGATAAGCTTTCTCACCATATATAGCATGCTTAATGAAACTTCGTAGAATGATGCAGTTTAATACGAAAACTTGGTCATCAAGCTGTCTGTTGACCTTCTGACCAGTCGGCACTAAAGTAGGTCGGCTGCCTTTCTGGTAGATGTGGTTAAGTCGGCTTTAGCAGCATTGGAAACTAGACTTCAAGAGCTTTCCAAAAAGTACTTATGCGCCTTCATAGCTTTTGGAAATCAAAAGATATGACTGTTTCTTCTGGACGGTTCTGTTGCGCTGGACTGACTCGGATATAGCTCTTCTTGCTGATTCGCCCTTGATATGTTTTGTCCTTCCTCTTTGGTGAACCTAAGTAATATCAACATACATGACTTAGGTAGCATAAAATTCTCATTAGTGTTTAAATGAAATTCATAAAGTAGCGCGTGCACCTCTTGCTGTAGCTTCTTAGCTCGGCTACGTGTAATTGGTCCATCAAAGACTTGGGTTGGTGATGATGTTGGTTGTACTTGGGTTGATGTAGTATGACTTGGGGGTTGTAACATGTTGCTTAATGGCGTGGTCATATCATCCTCCTCCCCTTGAAAAGGAGTCGTCCTCGACTCTGAAATGTCTTCGCTTGTATATGGTAAGAGGTCAGCAACATTGAACGTGTTGCTCACGCCATAGCTTGGTGGAAGATCTATCTTGTATGCATTATCATTGATCTTGGCAAGAACACGAAATGGACCATCCCCTCGTGGCATCAATTTGGATTTGCGCTGATCAGGAAAACGCTCCTTGCGCAAGTGAATCCAAACCAAGTCCCCCGGCTCAAATAACACTTTCTTCCTATGCTTGTTCATACTTGCAGCCTTGCGCACTGCTTTGAGCTCAATTGCTTCCTTGGTCTTCTCATGTATCTTTTTTATATATGCAGCACGCTTGGAAGCTTCCATATTGGTTCTTTCCTACAATGGAAGGGGCAACAAATCTATGGGAGCAATAGGTTTAAACGTATTATACAATTTCGAAGGGGCATAAATTAGTTGTAGAATGTACTGCCCTATTATAAGCAAACTCCACGTGTGGCAAACATTCCTCCCAATCCTTCAAGTTCTTCTTTACCATTGTTCGCAGCAGCATTGACAATGTACGATTCACCACTTCAGCTTGGCCATCAGTTTGGGGGTGGCATGTGGTGGAGAACAAAAGTTTAGTTCCAAGCTTTGCCCACAATGTTTTCCAAAAATAGCTCACAAACTTCACATCACGGTCAGATACGATGGTCTTGGGCACTCCATGTAGTCTCACGATTTCTCTGAAAAACAAATTAGCAACATGTGAAGCATCGTCGCTCTTGTTGCATGGAATAAAATGAGCCATTTTTGAAAATCTATCAACCACAACAAAAATAGAATCTCTCTTTTTTCGAGTCATCGGCAGTCCTAAAACAAAATCCATGCTTATGTCTTCCCAAGGAATTTTAGGAGCGGGTAAAGGAGTATATAAACCATGAGGGTTCAATTTTGACTTAGCTTTGTGACAGGTGACACAACGCTCCACAAATCTGATGACGTCTCTCCTCATCTTGGGCCAATAGAAATGATCACTAAGCATTTCATAAGTCTTCCTTTGTCCAAAATGACCTGTTAGACCGCCTCCATGTGACTCCTGCAATAAAAGCAATCTAACCGAAGAATTTGGTACACAAAGTTTGTTAGCTCTAAACAAAAATCCATCATGTATATGATATTTTCCCAACCTTTTCCATCTTTACAATGATTGTATGGTTCTGAAAATTCAGGATCATCATTATACATTTCTTTCAAATTTTCAAGACCCAAAACTTTTACCTCTAGTTGATTCAACAACACATTCCTTCGAGACAAGGCATCAGCGACCACATTGTCCTTACCTTTCTTATATTTCACAATGTATGGAAATGTTTCGATAAACTCAACCCATTTGGCATGGTGACGGTTCAGTTTGGCTTGCCCTTTCAAATACTTCAAAGCTTCATGATCAGAATGAATAACAAACTCTTTTGGCCATAAGTAGTGCTGCCATGTTTCAAGCGCTCGGACCAAAGCATACAATTCTTTGTCATACACAGAATAATTTAATTGAGCACCTCCCAATTTTTCACTAAAATATGCTATAGGTTTTCCTTGTTGCATTAAAACTCCTCCTATCCCAATCCCACTAGCATCACATTCTACTTCAAAAGTTTTAGTGAAATCAGGAAGAATAAGTACAGGTGCTTCAGTCAAATGTTTCTTCAATTCTTGAAAAGCATCTTCTTGTGAGTTTCCCCATTTAAATTCAACACCTTTCTTTGTCAATTCATTTAAAGGAGAAGCGATGGTACTGAAATCTCGCACAAATCTTCTATAAAAACCAGCAAGACCATGAAAACTTCTTACTTGACTTACATTCGTTGGAGCTGGCCAATCCTTGATGGCTTTCACCTTGGATTCATCCACCTCTATTCCTTTTGCTAAAACAACAAAGCCAAGAAACACAACATGGTCTGTGCAAAAACTGCACTTCTCAAGATTAGCAAATAATTTCTCCTTTCTAAGCTCATCTAAAACTTGTCGAATGTGTTTCACATGTTCATCAAAAGACTTGCTGTAAATTAGAATATCATCGAAGTAGACAACAACAAATTTTCCAATGAAAGTTCTTAAGACATGGTTCATTAATCTCATAAAAGTACTAGGAGCATTAGTCAACCCAAAGGGCATTACTAACCATTCATGCAACCCAAATTTTGTTTTAAATGCAGTCTTCCATTCATCTCCAGTTTTCATTCTTATTTGATGGTATCCACTTCTCAAATCAATTTTAGTAAAAATTGTGGAACCACTTAATTCATCAAGCATATCATCTAGTCGTGGAATAGGATGGCGATAGCGAACGGTAATATTATTTATCGCTCTACAATCAACACACATCCTCCAAGATCCATCTTTCTTAGGTACTAAAATCACAGGAACAGCACAAGGGCTTAAGCTTTCACGAACAAAACCTTTATCAAGAAGTTCTTGTACTTGCCTTTGTATTTCCTTAGTTTCTTCGGGATTGGTTCGATATGGTGGACGGTTAGGAAGTGTAGCCCCTGGAATAAGATCGATTTGATGCTCAATCCCTCGAATTGGAGGTAGTCCAGCCGGTGTTTCTTGTGGAAATACGTCTTCATAGTCCTGCAAAAGATCAGCCACAACACTAGGAAGAGATGTTATGTCGTTAGGAGAAATCAAAACATCTTTGTTCACAAGTACAAAGAGCACTTGATATGGGTTGTTCCTCACTTCTCTCAGCTCGGATTTTGTGGCTAGCATAACTAGGTGTTCTCCCTCTTCCTTCTTTTTATCTTTGGAATTTGGCTTGTAGCACTCACTCACCGAATTGTGGATGGCACTCAAATTCTTTTGCTCTTCTCCTCCTCTACTTGCTGTACTAATTTCAGTTTTCTTTTGTAAGTGTTCAGCCATGATTTGTTGAGGGGTCATAGGCTTGAGTACAAACTTTCTCCCTTTCAGATCTAGCGTGTATTGATTTGTTCTTCCACAATGTTGAGAATATTGGTCATATTGCCAAGGTCTTCCTAGCAGCATGTGACACATAGACATGGGTGCAACATCACAGTCCACTATGTCAACATACTCTCCAATTTTGAACGGAACTTTCACTTTATAGCCAATCTTGATATCTCCCGATTCATTCAGCCATTGGACATGATATGGATGAGGGTGTCGCTGCAACTTCAAACCAAGCTTTTCAACCATCTCACGACTTGCAAGATTATGACAGCTCCCTCCATCAATGATCAACTTTACTACTTTGTCTTGCACTTTTGCTCGTGTTTGAAAAAGATTATGTCGCTGTCCAATTTCAGCTTCTTTCATTTGAACACTCAAGATTTGTGTAACCACAAGAGTAGTACCATGCTCAAATTCACATCCCGTATGTTCTTCAGATTTATCAATGACATCTTCATTTCCTGCTTCAGCTTCCTCTTCACTAGCTGATGTATATTCTCCATCATCAGTCACAAGGATCACACGATTATTTGGACACTCCTTTATGACATGACCACGACCTCCACACTTGAAGCACTGAATACCACTACTCTTGGCTGTTGAACCCACTGACGTTGAAGTGGAGGCTGCTGGTTTATAACTCGTGTTTGGAGCAGCACCGTTCTTTCCACTAGAATTGCCTTGAATATTGGATCGCAAGCCTCCAGTTGAACCTTTTGTTGCTGAGGATGCAGCAGTAAACCTTGAGATCGATTTGCTTCCTCCAGTCATGGTTCGTGCACCATATGACAAGGGCTTGCTGCTCTTAGCATCTTGTTGCAGCTGGCATTCAGCTTTGGTGACTTGATGTACCAAATCAATAAGACTTTGGTACGGCTGAAACTCAACAATACGCTGAATGTTGCGGTGTAACCCAACCATGAAACGTGCAATGGTTTGCTCTTCGTCTTCATACACATTGGCTCTAATCATGGCCTTCTCCATCTCCTTATAATACTCCTCAACAGAGAAACTTCCTTGCCTCAAATTCTGCAATTTATCAAAAAGATCACGCCGATAATGCTTCGGCACAAAACGAATTCTCATTTCTCGCTTCATCTCTTGCCAAGTAATAATAGGGTCCTCTCCATCTTCTTCACGATCACGAAGAAGTTGCTCCCACCAAATCAGAGCATATCCTTCAAACTCAAGAGATGCCATTGCAAGTTTCTTCTCCTCTGAATAATTATGTAGGCGGAAGATTTTCTCCACTTTCAATTCCCATGTGAAATAATCTTCAGGATCAGATCTACCATCAAATTTTGGCATGGTAAACTTAAGTTTCCCAAATCTCTCTTCTTGGTTGACGCCTCTATGATGACGACGACCATAGCGATGTTGAGACTGATCATCCCCAAATTCAGATTCTTCATTGTCATTATTTCTTCGATTCCGGCCTCTTCCTCTACCATATGCAGCACCTTGATTTCTCCTCCCATGTTCACTTGCTCTTCGAGAATAATTTCCTTCATCTTCTTCCCCATCTTCATCATGGTTTCTTACACCGTCGGGGAGTCGACGACGACCTCTGATTTCAGCCATAAGTGTCTGAAGATCTTGTGCCAACAAATCTTGCTTGGCTTCTATGCTTTGTTTGAGCTCATTGAATTGTATCAGGGTGACACATTCTTCAATCTCAACGTTGGGATCCATCTTCCTGCGAAGTTAGTGACAACAAGGCAACAAATATAGGTGGAATATGAAGCTATATAGAATCTCACAACCTCACCACTCTTACCAACCAAAGCTCTTATGAGTTCCCTGCGGGTTGCAAGAAAATGTGTGGTGGTAACAAGAAAGTGGTGGTTAAGCGAATACAAGACCAGAGTACCGATTACGATGGCTTGTATGTGGAGCTTGGTGGGGATTAATAAACAAGGGATACAATCTGAATTCTAGTTGTTGTTAAGTTAAATAACCATCCGACTAGAAGTTCCCTGCCTAGTGCTGACCACAAGATTCGAGTGATGTAAATAGATCAAACACACGCGCAAGAAATTTCAGATTTGATGCAGACAAGGAGTATGATTGGAATGCAAGTGTTGCAATCAGATCCAACCAAAATTTTGCACCAAATGACAATAGCAAACTGGTTGAATAACTTGATAAAATTTTCAGCACTTGTGCACATAAACAAACTGATTGTTCTACTTTTCTTTCACAATCTTGTTCAACACTTTTCTTTGGTACTTTTCTTTCTTTTTTTTGATACTTTTTTTATACAACTAAACACAGAGATCTGATATGATATTGCACACTTTATAATACTTAACAAACAACTCAACCAGCAGCTATAACTTAAATAGGATCAAAGTTAACGCGAAGGAAATGATGAGGTTTTTTTTTCAGAATACTCTTTTTGTGGATATTTTCAGATATATATAAGAGGCTCAAAGGAAAACACAAAGGATAGAGTGACCAACAACTAAACAAAGATTCTAAGGACTGAAACTTAACAAAACTCACTGGAACAACAGATTGAAAGAAAAGGCTATGGCAAAAATATTTTATGGCTTTTGGGTGGATAGGACGAACACAAAATATATGTAGCTAAGGGTAAAGAATCCTACCGTGGCAACTGAGGCTTTGATACCAGATGATGCGTCACGATGCCCGATCTTCACGACGTAGGATCAATCTTCAGATAACTAGCTTCAAAGAAGCCAAGATAACTTGCTGCAAGCAGCGATAACTAGTGTAACCTGACAAATAAAACTCGAAGCCAACCACCGTCTTTAACCGGCAGCCTGAATCGAGGATTCGCCCAACCACACTCTCAAAGAACCAACCAACACAGCCTACAATCAATCGAGGAGACCTCGAAGGGAGTAGGAGCACCAATTGGGAGCGGATGAAGCCGCCGCTTCTGCAATCCCGCGAAGGAATTCACAAGAGCAAAGGGGTAGAGATCACTCTCAATATTTGTTAGCACACAGCTGAACAAAGGGGTTCTATTTTAGATTATCATAAGCTGCCTTACATCATAGACATAGGGGGGTATTTATACTAGTAACAACCAGCTTTAGCGAGGTATAAACACAGAACAAAAGTATTTTCACGAGCTAATGTGAAGGAGCCTCTTCGGGAGATCTGCAGAACTGATTTCTGTGTGGCTGTTTGACTTCTGCGCAGCCTTCAGTATTTTGACAATAACTTCTTCTAGGAATCTTCAAATGACGTGGGGCTGGATGCGTTGGAAAGCTTACTTGATAAGCTTTCTCACCATATATAGCATGCTTAATGAAACTTCGTAGAATGATGCAGTTTAATACGAAAACTTGGTCATCAAGCTGACTGTTGACCTTCTGACCAGTCGGCACTAAAGTAGGTCGGCTGCCTTTCTGGTAGATGTGGTTAAGTCGGCTTTAGCAGCATTGGAAACTAGACTTCAAGAGCTTTCCAAAAAGTACTTATGCGCCTTCATAGCTTTTGGAAATCAAAAGATATGACTGTTTCTTCTGGACGGTTCTGTTGTGCTAGACTGACTCGGATATAGCTCTTCTTGCTGATTCGCCCTTGATATGTTTTGTCCTTCCACTTTGGTGAACCTAAGTAATATCAACATACACGACTTAGGTAGCATAAAATTCTCATTAGTGTTTAAATGAAATTCATAAAGTAGCGCGTGCACCTCTTCCTGTAGCTTCTTAGCTCGGCTACGTGTAATTGGTCCATCAAAGACTTGGGTTGGTGATGATGTTGGTTGTACTTGGGTTGATGTAGTATGACTTGGGGGTTGTAACATGTTGCTTAATGGCGTGGTCATATCAGTTGACAGCGTCAACATACCAGCCCGAGATCTTGGGACCCGACCGTGCACTCGGGCTACGGCCAGCTCGCATGAGGGAACAACTAGACTAGCCGAAGTGTTGCGAAACGCACTAAGACCTCGAAGGAGTAAAACTACTCCTGCGAGGCCTCGGGGGCTACACCCGGCTGGTGCGCTCGCGCGCACCCACCGGAACAGAATGCAACCGAAAAAGGCTGGTCCCCTTGCAAAAAAGTGCGGCAAAAGCCTCCAAGCGAGTATTAGTACTCCCTTGGAGGCTCGGGGGCTACTGTCGGGGACCATAATTAGGGGTACCCTCAAGGCCCCTAAATCTCAGCTGGTAACCCCCATCAGCACAAAGCTGCAAAGGCCTGATGGGTGCGATTAAGTCAAGGATCGGTCCATTCAAGGGACATGATCTTGCCTCGCCCGAGCCTAGCCTTGGGCAAGGGAAGCCAACCCCGGAGAACCTACGTCTCGCCCGAGGACCCCCCTCCAGCAACGGACACACTATCGGCTCGCCCGAGGCCCAGTCTTCACCGAGAAGCAACCTTGGCCACATCACCATGCCGACTGACCAAATCATAGGGGCATTTAATGCAAAGGTGGCCTGACACCTTTATCCTGACGCACGCCCTCCAGTCGACAGAGCCGAAATGACCACAGTCACTTCGCCGCTCTACTGACTGGTCTGACAAGAGGACAGTGCCGCCTGCGCCGCTCCGACTGCTGAGCCACCCGACAGAGTGAGGCTGACAACAGCCAAGGCTGGCCTCGAGCGTCATAGGAAACTCCGCCTCGCCCGACCCCAGGGCTCGGACTCGGGCTCAGCCCCGGAAGACGGCGAACTCCGCTCCGCCCGACCCAGGGCTCGGACTCGGGCTCAGCCCCGGAAGACGGCGAACTCCGCTCCGCCCGACCCAGGGCTCGGACTCGGGCTCAGCCCCGGAAGACGGCGAACTCCGCTCCGCCCGACCCAGGGCTCGGACTTGGGCTCAGCCCCGGAAGATGGCGAACTCCGCTCCGCCCGACCCAGGGCTCGGACTCGGGCTCAGCCCCGGAAGACGGCGAACTCCGCTCCGCCCGACCCAGGGCTCGGACTCGGGCTCAGCCCCGGAAGACGGTGAACTCTGCTCCGCCCGACCCAGGGCTCGGACATGGGCTCAGCCCCAGAAGACGGCGAACTCCGCTCCGCCCGACCGAGGGCTCGGACATGGGCTCAGCCCCAGAAGACGACGAACTCCGCCTCGCCCGACCCCAGGGCTCAGACATGGGCTCAACCCCGGAAGACGACGATCTCCGCCTCGCCCGACCCAGGGGCTCGGACTCGACCACGGCCACGGAAGACAGACTCGACCTCGACCTCGGAGGAGCCTCCACATCGCCCAACCTAGGGCGCGGACCAACCACGTCGACAGGAGGCGCCATCATTACCCTACCCCGAGCTGACTCAGGCTACGGGGAACAAGACCGACGTCCCATCTGGCTCGCTCCGCCAGATAGGCAATGGTGGCGCCCCGCACGCTCTGTGACGACGGCGGCTCTCGGCCCCCTTACGGAAGCAAGAGGATGTCAGCAAGGACTCGACAGCTCCGACAGCTGTCCTTCCGCCGGGCTCCGGCGCTCCTCCGACGGCCACGACACCACACGAACCGGGTGCCAAGACCTCTCCGACTGCCACGATGGCATGTACTTAGGGCGCTAGCTCTCCTCTGCTAGACACGTAGCACTCTGCTACACCCCCCATTGTACACCTGGATCCTCTCCTTACTCCTATAAAAGGGAGGACCAGGGCCCTCTTACAGAGGGTTGGCCCGCGCGGAGGAGGACGGGACGGCGCTCGCGCAAGGCCGCTCGCTCCCACTCCCGCGTGGACGCTTGTATCCCCCTACTGCAAGCGCACCCGACTCAGGCGCGGGGCTAACACGAAGGCCGCGGGATCCACTCTCTCACGCCTGCCTCCCTCTGGCTGCTTCCTTTCCCCCCTTCGCGTTCCGCCTTGCGTCGACCCATCTGGGCTGGGGCACGCGGCGACAATTCACTCGTCGGTCCAGGGACCCCCGGGTTTCGAAACACCGACAGAACGGTTCCATTCTACTTGGCTCTTCAACCAAACACTACCTAGAGAGGAAGTAGCTCTAAAATCTCTGGTGCACGAGTGAATGAGGTGGCAAATGCTATATGTGATTACAAGTGCGCTAGCGTCTTGTGCTAGCAACAAGCGGTAGCAGGTAGGAACAAAAACTCAATGACATCAGATCGCAACGGTGAGAGCACCTAGAGAGGGTGAATAGGTGATCCTGTAAAATCAAAGACTAAATAGCCACAGACTTGATTAAAGTATTAGTTAAATCTAGTGGCTATAAAGTACATTAGCGCAAACAAAAATGATCACAAGAGGCAACACAAGAGACACGCGATTTTTATCCCGTGGTTCGGCCAAATAACACTTGCCTACTTCCACGTTGTGGCGTCCTAATGGACGAGGGTTACACTCAACCCCTTTCAAGTGATCCAATGATCAACTTGAATACCACATCTTTCTTCCTTATAGTTTTCTTCCTGTTTGCAAGGAATCTCCACAAGTTGGAGCCTCTCGCCCTTACAATATTGATCACAAAGAACGCACAAGAGTAAGTGTGGCAGAACCTCCAAGTTATTGGGCCCACATGCACCTGTCCTTGTTCCAAAGACCTCAGACAGCCATGCATGTGCACCAGATAACTCAACAGGATCTGTCCGATTGCCCCAAGGACATCGGATAAACCACTTTCAACCAGAACCGCGGGATTAAGTAACACAAATCACACACACAACATTTTTGCAGCGGAAATCTTATTACCAAATTTTACAAGTTACAAAAATTTTATATTATTTTATCGGAGTGATTACAAAAGTATAAGTTTGAAATATATGCTAGCTCAAGTGACCATCCTCAATAAGAAGTATAGAAGGGTTACTTAGACTTATAAGAAGGCCGAGCCCACCGGCACTTAACACCATCACAGCAACACAAGGTTAGAACCTGAAAAACAACAGGGAATAAAACCCTGAGTATGGAATTACTCAGCAAGACTTACCCGACTAAGGAAAAGACTCTCAAGGGTATGCTGGTTATATGGGAGTCAAGGTAAGGCTTCTCAATAATCAAAGACTCTGTTTTGCAGAAATGCTTACTAAAGTGGATCCTTAAAAATCCAATTTTATTTGTCAAGTTAAGTAAAATTACCTGCACTAGAGTTCTTTCTACCCTAGTTCAATCACTGGTCCTGCACTAGCCAATTTCTTTAACAAAAACCCATCATCTTTAGTGGAATGCTACGTGTAAGTCAGTGGCCAAGTCTCCATAACCGCGGAGGTACGGCGATCCGAATCGATTATACTCAGCTGAGGATCTCCAATCACACGACATATGTAGCACTTAACCCTTGCATATGTCAACCCGCCACCGGGGTTCTTAAGACCGGATCAGGTTCACGCAAACCGAGAGCACAGATACACCACCGTCCAGCCTCTTGCCACGGAGGGTACACACTACTCTCGCCACCGCTCCACTCCCATTTCGTGTTATCTTATTCCGGCCTTAGTCTGCCCGAGGCAAGGCTTACCCATGACGAGGCATGTGACCAGTTAAAGGGTCCTCGGTCAGCAGGCCTACATCGACAAGGTCCTTAATCGACTCAGACGGAGACACTACACCGAGACTCCTTTCTCGTGCAAGTCACCCGCCCGGTCTCAGCTTAATCATTTCAAACCCAAAGTTTGGTACCTGGCAGAGGTACATCTTTTCCGATGTTGAACCCATCACGGCCATGATGGATCCACCATCAAGTTTTATTTTCGAAAACATCCCTCCCACTTTGCCAAACATCTTTTGTAAAACAAATCCTTTTGTTTTTCTAAAGCAATACTAAGCATAGTAAAACCTTTTTGTAAAAACATGATTTCAAGGAGGGTAATCAAGATCAAGGAAGGTAATGCAGGAATTGTTTAATCAATCAACTCCTATCACCTAATGCAGCAAGCAAGTGAGAAAGATTTTAAAAACATCAAGGGAGGTGGCAAATGCACCGGGGCTTGCCTGAGTAACACTAGGTTAGTGTTGTTAGGTGACGTCCGCTTGACGAGTATACTTCGACTGAGCATTTGCTTGATTTAACCATCTTCAGGTTTTTCATCAGCTTCAGCTTGCAGATTAGCCCGTGCTTGGGGTCGACTTGGCTTGTCTTCCGCATCACGTGCTTATTTAACGTACCTAAATGACATGCATTATGCACATGAATGCATATAGACAACAATATTATAAATCTAAATAGTGCTACACCGACAAGAACTAAATACTTAGTGACGAAGCGTCGTACTATTTTATATAAAACACTAGCTATCGACATGTGACTACGCCCAATTATCACATTTTTTTAGCGTAATCGCATCTACTTCAAACATCAAGCAACAATGAGCAAAACATAAGTCTTTTAGCAAAACACCCAATATTACATCACTCGTCACATTTTTATTCAGTATTTTTAATCGATGCCATTCACTGTTAATTATACAGGTAATTAGCACGTCTCTCATGACATCGAACTAAATACCAAACCTAGACTAACTAACTAATTAAGCAGGGCATCGACTATATCAATTAATCAAATTGACATAACGACACTCGAAAATTCTATTAACTAGCTGATAGGAATACTAAGCTCATTTCCTTCGTCATCAGCTTGCCCGAATATTACCTAAATTTATCTATCTTTCGCATCACTGACTCCAGTGTATTTCATATATATATTTAACCCTACCGCGACGCGACTGCTTCAAAATCATGAAAATAAGCGCATCACATTCATCGAACAACTTCAATAATTAAGCTAATAGAAATTTTGAATCGGCTTACCATTCTAAATCTGACGCGCTATCCGCGAACACGGCAAGGATTCTGATGCAGCTCCTGAATCAAATACTTGGGGAATATTACGCTATTTGCTTCATCTTCATCCGGTCCTTGGGATTCCTTTATGACGCACGGAACGACGACGAGATCGTTTTTGGAGCGAGCTGGTGAGGTGGGGGTCGAGCAGGGGATGACAGCTTCAACAACGATATAGAAGGGTGGCATATATAGAGCTGCATACCCGACGCGACGAACTAAGTCGCGAGGTGCGACCGACGAGGGATTTCAAGGAACACGACGGTCAGTCGGCAAGCTATGGAAAGGGACGCCGCAGTCCGAGCGCGATGGGGAGGGTACTGCAAAAATTAGCACGCAGCGATGGTGTAGGGACTGGCAACGTGCTGCACCACGACATAGGACTCGACGAGAACTGATGAAATACTCGACGACGAGAACGAGCAGCTAGGCGAGCGTCTGAGTGCGAGGGAAGGTATATCCGGCGAGCAAACCGAAGCGAGTAGCAGAGAATGGATCCGGCGAGGCCAGCCATGGCGAGCAGGCGAGGAAGATGGCTGACGAGCACCGGCGGCTGGAGAGGGCACCGGCAACCAAGAAGCAGGAAGCGGCACAGGGAGGTGCGTGCGTGGAAGCAGCTGGTGCCCAGGTGCCATGGCAAATGGAAACAAAGTCACGCTGGGCTTGCATCCTTGCCGTAATATCACATGAAGATTTTACGTGAAGGAATGAGATAAGACTAACGGATAGCTTCAGCAGGGTGGTGAAGAGATAAGAATGAAAAAAATATCGGTAGGAGATCGGGCCATCGGCCACAGACGAGCGTAGATGTGTGAATGGAAAATGACATTCTGGGATCTGACGTGATGAGGAATTGAGGATGTGACCAACAGCCGGATGCATATGTGAGACTAGAAACTCCTGGTGATAGATGCCAATGCGTGGATAAGATTTAGAAGAAAAGAATGGTGTGGAGATAAGGCTGATCACGAGTTGGAGATAGGAACGGCAAATGGTGATTGGATCACGGTAAAGGAAGAAAATTAGAGTTTTTCTCCAAGTTTTTTCTTTTTGCAGAAAAAGATAGGGATAAATACATATACTCGAATTAGGGTTTAAAAGATGTACAAATGGATCATACCAAAACGAGATTGACGATAATATTTGGACAGAATTTGATTTGGTCAATATGGCGAAGATGATTAAAATTTAAAATTCGTTTTATCCACTGATATTGCGTGCTTAAATTCGTACTCATTATCGAGCGGAATATAAACACCTGGGGTGTTACAGCCCTCCCCCCTTAAAAGAATCTCGTCCCGAGATTCGGAGCGAAAAACTTCTAAGGGTAGAGAAGCATATACCCATGTCCATATCAGCGGTAATCGTGAGACAGTTCCAAACAAGGGCGAGTGTCTCAGGATGTCGTTTTTCTAGTGGACATAACATGCATTGCCTTATGCTAATTTAGAAATGTCCACCAATAGAGACAATGCCTGCCAGAGGAACACATAAGGTTCCATGTGGGCAGTTTGCCTTTTCTGATGACATTGTAATATCGGAGTCTGTTGGGCGAGCGGTAGATATACGACTTTACCCAAACAGAATCAAATGCATCCTCTTGGGTAAAACGCACAGAAAGAGGTTTACCAACAAGTGGTTACGGTAAGCTCATAGCACACGTGACAAGTGCGGATGTCGAACAACACCACAGTTGACCCATGGCTAGCCAGAGAATCCAAGTCCAAGAAAAACGATATAGACTCGGAAAATACCAACGAAGAGATCCGTTGATGTTGACTTTGCAACTAGTCCATTTTATCCAGCATTAGTCATGGCTCGACTTGATCACACATGCTGGAAAAGCACACATGAGGCATGAGGAGAGCGATGATTAGGTGGTTTCTGGCCGACTTAATCTCGATTCTCATAAACACTTCCTTAGGGTAGGTTGAACCAAAGTGAGTTTAGACAACTCGATAAAACGATCTCTAAACTCAACCTTTGTTCACAATGCAGTTACAAGTTAGTAAAACCAACTTGTTGAACTACTTTTGACATTGGGGTAAGTCCTCTCAGTACCATCGGTAAGCCAAGGGTTGAGAGTCCACCCATACTAACAAGAGATTATGTATTTGGGTAAAAACCTATTTGGTCAAATTGTGCATCCGTTTCTTCATGCGAGATGAACCGACTTGGTTCGGGAATACATGGATTAAATAAGGGAGCGAATGAACAAACTCCTGCATCTCAGTGGCAGGAAAAATCAATTTGAGAGCTAATCAGTTGTTTCTCAACACTAAAAAGCTCCAAGGCTTCACCTTTACACAAAGGATGTAAAGGGAACTTATATGAGTAATCACTATCAAGTTCAAAAGAAGAGAGACCACATATGAAAGTGGTATACCCGTTTGATCCAACAGAGATGATAGATGTTGCTTGATCATTTGACAAACAACATAGAAATTGTTTCAAGGGAAGGTCCACGGAAAATAACACATCAGTGTAGTTCCACAATGGATCATGACTAGAGACCTCGATACCAGCATGCGCCAAGCAGCATAACCTTGCGTGTACATTCACAAGGGGCTCTCAGTTTCGCTGCGGCACCATAAGTCCTTAATCATGACACCATTACAAAACTGGCACCAATAATGAATCTCACGTAGCAAAAACAGATTGTGCCAAGATAACACATTGATATAGTCTCATAATGGATTATGACTACTAACTGTGATACCAGCGCGTGCCAAGTAGCGCAACCATGTGTATGCATCCACAGGAGGCCCTTGATTTTGTCGCGGCACCATCAGTTTTAGTCACAACACCATTATTAGACATAACCAATAAGAAATCTCATGTGACACAATTGAATTGGGCAAGGGTGACAATATACAAAGAGATACTCCACCTGTAAGGATGGTTACAAGTAGAGAGCCAAATAGATCATGGCCTGATGAAATGAACAAGGCATGGCCATAATCTAAACTTGGTGAAAGAAGTATGATGGGAGACTGTTAATTCAGCCCCAAGCATATTTCTATGCCCATCGCGGAGATCACAAGGTCAAGGATTAAATTGGTATGCCTTCAATAGGTATGGGGAAACCAAAGGCATCAATTTCAAGAAATTGGTCGAACATGTCTTTCCTAGGTTAGGTTGATAAAGTAACATGGCAGTCCTTAAAAACAAGCAAACTGGATAAGGTACATCAGCTTGCACCAACCGAACAAGGATATGGTTTAGGATGGAGACATGACTCGAAATTCTTGTTTTAAGCTAGGTACACTTTAGGTCCAACATAGAAATTATCTAGGCATTTATTTTTATGTGTTTGGTCCTAGAGTGATAACGGAAAAATTTAAGTTTTGGGTCATGGTTCACTAAATAAGAACATGGCCTAATTCTGGGTTTAAGCAAACAAGTTACTAACCTTCTATCGACACATCAAGCACTAGGGCAAAATACATATAACACCTAAACAGACTACCTAAAAAATGGAGGACAGCTATTTCATCGAAGTTCATAATTCAACATTACACCACATTATCTACAATCAATGGTTACTGGAATAGTGATGAGAGAAGCATTTTGGGTGTATAGGTGACAAACACAATGCAACAATCAGGATGCATGCTCGTCTTATTCGTCCTCACTGAGTTTTTGCCAAAATAATGTGGCGATAGCGTTCTATATCGGTGGCATACTTACGACTCTCACGGTATTTTGCTAGTCGTCAACAACACCTACGTTTTCGAGGTTAGTGTACCTGCAGAAAATCCATTGCAGCCCAATTCCCAATGATGCAATTCACACATGACAGTTTATCACAGTTTATACTCCATATATTGCTATATGGAGGCCAGCTCATCATTAAGCGTCGAGCCACGCATAGGCGCCGTTGCCACACTTTAACCATAGGGCAACTCATTATGGTAACTCACCTTCTTACCTTTGCGTAGGTGCGTCGTTACAAGTATATTACACTTTTCAGTATTCCCATGTCTGTATACCCATACACATCCATGGGGTACTGAATTCCCGAAAAGTAAATACTCCACATTGCAACCTTCATATATACATATGTGAAACATGTATATAATCAAGCGCTTTTTACACTCTTCCCTAGACCGACGTTTGTTCGGTCATGCTCTCACATCTCACCTTACCTTGAGCGTCGATCCATTCAAAGCTGAATGGCCTTAAAAATAACATTACACATGTATGCAATACCCACCCGGTTATGGGTTATGGTTTTCAACTAAGCCACCTGATAATCCTTAGTTTAGGGCTTAACAGAGGATGTCACTAGCATTATAGTTTTTCAAAACGGTTTTTCAAAACCAAACAATGTGTTTAGTTGAAAATCGGTTTTTCAAAACCAAAACTTTTGATCTGAAAATACGTATGTGACCGTATATACTTAATCCAGCTCCGATACCAGCCTGTGGCAGAACCTCCAAGTTATTGGGCCCACATGCACCTGTCCTTGTTCCAAAGACCTCAGACAGCCATGCATGTGCACCAGATAACTCAACAGGATCTGTCCGATTGCCCCAAGGACATCGGATAAACCACTTTCAACCAGAACCGCGGGATTAAGTAACACAAATCACACACACAACATTTTTGCAGCGGAAATCTTATTACCAAATTTTACAAGTTACAAAAATTTTATATTATTTTATCGGAGTGATTACAAAAGTATAAGTTTGAAATATATGCTAGCTCAAGTGACCATCCTCAATAAGAAGTATAGAAGGGTTACTTAGACTTATAAGAAGGCCGAGCCCACCGGCACTTAACACCATCACAGCAACACAAGGTTAGAACCTGAAAAACAACAGGGAATAAAACCCTGAGTATGGAATTACTCAGCAAGACTTACCCGACTAAGGAAAAGACTCTCAAGGGTATGCTGGTTATATGGGAGTCAAGGTAAGGCTTCTCAATAATCAAAGACTCTGTTTTGCAGAAATGCTTACTAAAGTGGATCCTTAAAAATCCAATTTTATTTGTCAAGTTAAGTAAAATTACCTGCACTAGAGTTCTTTCTACCCTAGTTCAATCACTGGTCCTGCACTAGCCAATTTCTTTAACAAAAACCCATCATCTTTAGTGGAATGCTACGTGTAAGTCAGTGGCCAAGTCTCCATAACCGCGGAGGTACGGCGATCCGAATCGATTATACTCAGCTGAGGATCTCCAATCACACGACATATGTAGCACTTAACCCTTGCATATGTCAACCCGCCACCGGGGTTCTTAAGACCGGATCAGGTTCACGCAAACCGAGAGCACAGATACACCACCGTCCAGCCTCTTGCCACGGAGGGTACACGCTACTCTCGCCACCGCTCCACTCCCATTTCGTGTTATCTTATTCCGGCCTTAGTCTGCCCGAGGCAAGGCTTACCCATGACGAGGCATATGACCAGTTAAAGGGTCCTCGGTCAGCAGGCCTACATCGACAAGGTCCTTAATCGACTCAGACGGAGACACTACACCGAGACTCCTTTCTCGTGCAAGTCACCCGCCCGGTCTCAGCTTAATCATTTCAAACCCAAAGTTTGGTACCTGGCAGAGGTACATCTTTTCCGATGTTGAACCCATCACGGCCATGATGGATCCACCATCAAGTTTTATTTTCGAAAACATCCCTCCCACTTTGCCAAACATCTTTTGTAAAACAAATCCTTTTGTTTTTCTAAAGCAATACTAAGCATAGTAAAACCTTTTTGTAAAAACAGGATTTCAAGGAGGGTAATCAAGATCAAGGAAGGTAATGTAGGAATTGTTTAATCAATCAACTCCTATCACCTAATGCAGCAAGCAAGTGAGAAAGATTTTAAAAACATCAAGGGAGGTGGCAAATGCACCGGGGCTTGCCTGAGTAACACTAGGTTAGTGTTGTTAGGTGACGTCCGCTTGACGAGTATACTTCGACCGAGCATTTGCTTGATTTAACCATCTTCAGGTTTTTCATCAGCTTCAGCTTGCAGATTAGCCCGTGCTTGGGGTCGACTTGGCTTGTCTTCCGCATCACGTGCTTATTTAACGTACCTAAATGACATGCATTATGCACATGAATGCATATAGACAACAATATTATAAATCTAAATAGTGCTACACCGACAAGAACTAAATACTTAGTGACGAAGCGTCGTACTATTTTATATAAAACACTAGCTATCGACATGTGACTACGCCCAATTATCACATTTTTTTAGCGTAATCGCATCTACTTCAAACATCAAGCAACAATGAGCAAAACATAAGTCTTTTAGCAAAACACCCAATATTACATCACTCGTCACATTTTTATTCAGTATTTTTAATCGATGCCATTCACTGTTAATTATACAGGTAATTAGCACGTCTCTCATGACATCGAACTAAATACCAAACCTAGACTAACTAACTAATTAAGCAGGGCATCGACTATATCAATTAATCAAATTGACATAACGACACTCGAAAATTCTATTAACTAGCTGATAGGAATACTAAGCTCATTTCCTTCGTCATCAGCTTGCCCGAATATTACCTAAATTTATCTATCTTTCGCATCACTGACTCCAGTGTATTTCATATATATATTTAACCCTACCGCGACGCGACTGCTTCAAAATCATGAAAATAAGCGCATCACATTCATCGAACAACTTCAATAATTAAGCTAATAGAAATTTTGAATCGGCTTACCATTCTAAATCTGACGCGCTATCCGCGAACACGGCAAGGATTCTGATGCAGCTCCTGAATCAAATACTTGGGGAATATTACGCTATTTGCTTCATCTTCATCCGGTCCTTGGGATTCCTTTATGACGCACGGAACGACGACGAGATCGTTTTTGGAGCGAGCTGGTGAGGTGGGGGTCGAGCAGGGGATGACAGCTTCAACAACGATATAGAAGGGTGACATATATAGAGCTGCATACCCGACGCGACGAACTAAGTCGCGAGGTGCGACCGACGAGGGATTTCAAGGAACACGACGGTCAGTCGGCGAGCTATGGAAAGGGATGCCGCAGTCCGAGCGCGATGGGGAGGGTACTGCAAAAATTAGCACGCAGCGATGGTGTAGGGACTGGCAACGTGCTGCACCACGACATAGGACTCGATGAGAACTGATGAAATACTCGACGACGAGAACGAGCAGCTAGGCGAGCGTCTGAGTGCGAGGGAAGGTATATCCGGCGAGCAAACCGAAGCGAGTAGCAGAGAATGGATCCGGCGAGGCCAGCCATGGCGAGCAGGCGAGGAAGATGGCTGACGAGCACCGGCGGCTGGAGAGGGCACCGGCAACCAAGAAGCAGGAAGCGGCACAGGGAGGTGCGTGCGTGGAAGCAGCTGGTGCCCAGGTGCCATGGCAAATGGAAACAAAGTCACGCTGGGCTTGCATCCTTGCCGTAATATCACATGAAGATTTTACGTGAAGGAATGAGATAAGACTAACGGATAGCTTCAGCAGGGTGGTGAAGAGATAAGAATGAAAAAAATATCGGTAGGAGATCGGGCCATCGGCCACAGACGAGCGTAGATGTGTGAATGGAAAATGACATTCTGGGATCTGACGTGATGAGGAATTGAGGATGTGACCAACAGCCGGATGCATATGTGAGACTAGAAACTCCTGGTGATAGATGCCAATGCGTGGATAAGATTTAGAAGAAAAGAATGGTGTGGAGATAAGGCTGATCACGAGTTGGAGATAGGAACGGCAAATGGTGATTGGATCACGGTAAAGGAAGAAAATTAGAGTTTTTCTCCAAGTTTTTTCTTTTTGCAGAAAAAGATAGGGATAAATACATATACTCGAATTAGGGTTTAAAAGATGTACAAATGGATCATACCAAAACGAGATTGACGATAATATTTGGACAGAATTTGATTTGGTCAATATGGCGAAGATGATTAAAATTTAAAATTCGTTTTATCCACTGATATTGCGTGCTTAAATTCGTACTCATTATCGAGCGGAATATAAACACCTGGGGTGTTACAGCAAGGTTGGGAGAGCAACACACACAAGACTCAAATATGCAGCACAACCACGCACACAAGTTACGACTTGAGCTCAAAACACAACACACGGAGTTCGCAACTCAAATGGAGCTCAAATCACTAACACAGAGAATCAGATGCGTGGAGTTGGAGTCTTCGATTCTTAGGATGCTTAGTGAATGCTTAGGTGACTCCTCTATGCGCTTAGGGACCCCTTTTATAGCCCCAAGGCATCTAGGAGCCGTTGGAGACAATCTTGGAAGGCAATTCCTGCCTTCTGTCGAGTGGCGCACCGGACAGTCCAGTGTGCCACCGGACAGCTACTGTACCTGTCCGGTGCTCGATTTCCTTCCAAATCGGGCACAGTCGACCGTTGCAGCTCCGGCCCCGTTGGCGCACTGGACACTGTCCGGTGTACACCGGACAGTCCGGTGCCTCCTTCCGACCATTGGAGCTGCCACACGTCGCCCGCAGATTTCGCGGCTGACCGTTGGCGCTGGCGACCGTTGGCTCACCGGACAGTCCGGTGCATCACCGTATAGTCCGGTGAATTATAGCCACGTCGTCTTTTTTCGTTTCCCGAGAGCGACAAGTTCGCCGCGGATGACTCACCGGACAATCCGGTGCAGCACCGGACAGTCCGGTGAATTATAGCCGTACGCCGCCGTCGAATTCCGAGAGTGGCCTTTTCACCGTTGCCCAGCCTGGCTCACCGGACATTTGTCCAGTGCACCACCGGACAGTCCGATGTGCCAGTCTGAGCTGAAGTTTGCAAGTCTTTTGCAATTCGATTCCTCTCTTTTAGCACAGTTTCTAGCACTTAGACAGACAATGTTAGATCACAAAAACAATGTACTAAGTCCAGAAACGTACCTTTTACTTTGATTTGCACCTTTCACACATTTAGCACATTAGTACTCAAATGATGTGTGTTGGACATCTTATCACCAAAATACTTGTAGAAATTGCCCAAGGGCACATTTCCCTTTCAATCTCCCCCTTTTTGGTGATTTATGCCAACACATTAAAAAGCAACAAGAGAAGTGCAATATCGATTCACATTGAAGACCAAATTGTTTTTGCTTATGATTTGGCATATTTGGATCACTCTTTGCCACCACTTAGCTTGTTTTTGCAAATCAAATTCTTTTTCCTATCTCTAAGTCAAACACACTTGTTTGGGCACATAGAGAGTTATTCCAAGAGTAAAATTGATCAAGTGCCAAAACTCCCCCTTTTCCCATAATCAAAATTCTCCCCCACAAGAGACAAAAATTTTGCAATAAGAGCATTTGGGATAAATAAAAAATTCTAACTCTATTATTTTCAAAAATCACAAGTGGTTGGCTGATCCATTTTCTTTAGCCTTAATTTCTCCCCCTTTGGCATTAAGCACCAAAATGGGATCATTTTTGGCCCTTTAACCCCATTGCCTCACCAAAAAATGTCAATTAAGAACAAAAGACAATTAGAGCATAAGAATGAACTTGGAATTGAATACACCAATACCAGAGTGCAGTGGAAGTCTTTGCAGCGTCCAAGTCTATTTTCCCTTTCAATGCACCTTTGAGACTACATCAAGAGTACTCAAACAAACTAGTTAGTCTCAAAGGGTCAAGTTGTAGCACATCTCCCCCTCAATATGTGCATCATTCACATATGGACTTGTGAGGTCCGAGGATCACTTGTACAACTTGAGCACCATAAATAACAATAATTGATTGAAATGCATAAAGTAACATGATCAAAGGCATGGAATACATGTATGCTATAGATCAATCCAAGTTTCGCGAATCTAAGACATTTAGCTCACTACGCAACCTGCAAAACCTTTTCTCATCTAAAGGCTTGGTGAAGATATCGGCTAGCTGGTTCTCGATGTTAATATGGTACACCTCGATATCTCCCTTTTGCTGGTGGTCTCTCAGGAAGTGATGCCGGATGTCTATGTGCTTAGTGCGGCTGTGTTCAACAGGATTTTCCGCTATGCGGATTGCACTCTCATTGTCACATAGGAGTGGGACTTTGCTCAGATTATAGCCAAAGTCCCTGAGGGTTTGCCTCATCCAAAGTAGTTGCGCGCAACACTGTCCTGCGGTAACATACTCACCTTAGCGGTGGATAGGGCAACAGATGTCTGTTTCTTTGAACTCCAGGACACCAGGGACCTTCATAGAAATTGGCACATCCCCGATGTGCTCTTTCTATCAACCTTGCACCCGGCATAATCGGAGTCTGAGTATCCAATCAAGTCAAAGGTAGACCCCTTTGGATACCAGATCCCGAAGCAAGGCGTAGAAACTAAATATCTAAGAATTTGCTTAACGACCACAAGGTGACATTCCTTGGGGTCGGATTGATATCTAGCACACATGCATACACTTAGCATAATGTTCGGTCTACTAGCGCATAAATAAAGCAATGAACCTATCATGGACCGGTATGCCTTTTGATCAACGGACTTACCTCCTTTGTTGAGGTCAACATGCCCGTCGGTTCCCATAGGTGTCTTCGCGGGCTTGGCGTCCTTCATCCCAAACCGCTTGAGAAGATCTTGTGTATACTTCGTTTGGGAGATGAAGGTGCCGTCCTTGAGTTGCTTTACTTGGAACCCAAGAAAGTAGGTCAACTCACCCATCATTGACATCTCGAACTTTTGTGTCATCACCCTGCTAAACTCCTCACAAGACTTTTGATTAGTAGAACCAAATATTATGTCATCGACATAAATTTGGCACACAAAGCGTGGGGGACAGATATCCCCCGGGTCCACTAGAAGGCAAGAAGGCCTCGCGAAAGGCCCAGGCCCATTATTTTGCAAGGCCATCCCTTCGTGGGTAAGGGGAGGAACTTTCAGCAGAACGGATCAACTCGAGCCCATGCTGTTTGCTGAACTCAAACGCTATCCACAGCATTGATCCGACTTTCCCGCGCAGCACCCTCAGGCGTCAGAGCCGAAGGACTATAAGTCAGCAAGATTATAGGAAGATAAACTCAGCCGGTTCACTATTACTTAGGAACACGTGGTTATCATATCTGCATGTAACGCCCCACGGTCGAATATATAAGGCCTAGGGGGCACCCCTTCAAGAACATCTTACTCATTAGCCATCCACCCAGCTCTCTAACATCTCCTATACTAGATAATTCCCCTGTAATCCACCACACATAAGATCCACTCTAGGACGTAGGGTATTACGCATCTCAAAGCGGCCCGAACCTGTACAAGATTGTCCACCGTCTCTCGTGCCTCTAGCATGAACCATCGAGCTACAGTCAGCTACACCATCCTACTCCTAAAAACACCTCGAGGGGCAACCCTAGGGTGTGCGGTCGGACCCAAATCACCGGCAGCTGGCGCGCCAGGTAGGGGGTGTGTCACTGATCCAAGCTAGCTCAATGGCTATCACTTTCCAGCATAAGATCATCCTCCGCCCTGGATCCATATTCTGCTTCGGAACTATTTCGTTCATGGCAGACGAAGAAGGAACTCTACATTGCATCGCAGATCCACCAGAGAGGAAGCCTTCCCCAACACTCTCCAGGAAAGTCGAAGCAAAGCCGGAAATAGCGCAACCTCCAACGCTCCAAGCGAAGACTACCTCCCACCAGCCGGGAGCAGAAGATCTGACTACCCGGAGGACTCCGTTGACCACCTCTTCTACGGAAAAATGGACATGGATCACAAGGAAAAAGGAACCAAACGAGGTAAAATCTTGTCAAGCTGCTCTCCAGGTATCACCACCCTCAAAGAAGAACAGGAAGAAGCTTGTCACTACGACGACGCCATTCTACCCCGATGTCCTCTTTATCGAGGGAAGAGTGGAATTTACCCCCGTCTCCGACGACGAACCAACCACGCCGGGAGAAGAACCTCTTCAGTGGGAATCTCACCGACGAAGGAACTGACGCCGAAATATTCGGAGACATCATGAAGCCAGAGAACACGATCCGGCGCAGCCCGTGTCGCGAGATGAGATCTCGGAGGTGGGAGAAACTCTGGATGAACGAGTCTTCAGGGAAAGAAGGAATTCCCGACGGCGCGATCATCGGCAAGCTCAAGAGCAGGCCGAACAGGAAGCGAAACAACGCCGAGAGAACCCTCTTCTCGGCCGAAACCTGAACCCTGACTTTTCCCGAGCCATGAACACACCGAGCGAGGTCGATGGAGTGTTGGCTCGGATAGCTGATGGCCTCCCCCGGACTCCAGACGCTGAGGGCTATCGACGGCTGCTCACTCGGGTAGCTAATCATCTTCTGCCTCTCGCTCATCCTCCGAGCGACCTACGACACGCCATCAACAGTCGGCGGGACGCACAGAGCTCCATCAATGCTTTGTGTGAGCGACGGCACGAGAACGAGATTCGGCGCCGAGAAGAGTATGACCGGGATCACGGCGTCCCTACGCAAAGTCAAACCACCAGAGTTGAGTCGGCGATGGTGAAAGTCGCCTAGAGGGGGGGGGTGAATAGGCGGAATCTGAAAATTATAAACTTAAGCACAACTACAAGCTAGGGTTAGCGTTAGAAATATAAACGAAGAGAAGGCGCAAAAAAATCAACCAAGGAAATAGAGCGGATGACATGGTGATTTGTTTTACCGAGGTTTGGTTCTTGCAAACCTACTCCCCGTTGAGGTGGTCACAAAGACCGGGTCTCTTTCAACCCTTTCCCTCTCTCAAACGGTCACTTAGACCGAGTGAGCTTCTCTTCTCAATCAAATGGGACACTAAGTCCACTACAAGGACCACCACACAATTGGTGTCTCTTGTTTTGATTACAAGTGTTATGGAAGCAAGAATGAGGAAGAAGAAAAGCAATCCAAGCGCAAGAGCTCAAAAGAACACAAAAGTCTCTCTCTCTAGTCACTAATTTGTTTGGAGTGATTCTGGACTTGGGAGAGGATTTGATCTCTTTGTTTGTGTCTTGTATTGGATGCTATAACTCTTGTATGAGGTTTGAAGGCAGAAAACTTGGATGTATTGAAGTGTGGTGGTTGGGGGGTATTTATAGCCCCAACCACCAAAAGAACCGTTGGTGAGGGCTTCTGTCGTATGGCGCACCGGACAGTCCGATGCGCCACCGGACACTGTCCGGTGCGCCAGCCACGTCACCAGGCCGTTGGGTTCCGACCATTGGAGCTCTGACAATTGGGCCACCGGACAGTCCGGTGGTGCACCGGACAGGTCTTGTAGACTGTCCGGTGCGCCTTCTAGCGCCTGCTCTGACTTCTGCGCGCGCAGGCACGCACTGTAGCGCATTTAATGTCTTCTGCAGACGACCGTTGGCGTGAAGTAGCCGTTGCTCCGCTGGCACACCGGACAGTCCGGTGAATTATAGCGGAGCGGCCTCCCAAATCCCCGAAGCTGGCAAGTTCAGCGTCTATCTCCCTGGTGCACCGGACAGTCCGGTGCGCTAGACCAGGGCTGCCTTCGGTATACTTTGCTCCTTTGTTTTGAACCCTTTCTTTTATCTTTGTATTGGTTTGTTGTGAACCTTTGGCACCTGTAGAACATATTTTCTAGAGCAAACTAGTTAGTCCAATAATTTGTGTTGGGCAATTCAACCACCAAAATTCATATTGGAAAAGGTTTGACCCTATTTCCCTTTCAATCTCCCCCTTTTTGGTGATTGATGCCAACACAAACCAAAGCAAATATAAAAGTGCAGAATTGAACTTGTTTGCATAATGTAAGTGCAAAGGTTGCTTGGAATTGAAACCAATATACTTATTTCAATAGATATGCATGGATGGTTTTTCTTCTTATTTAAAATTTTGGACCTCATTTGCACCACCGGTTTTGTTTTGCAAATTATTTGTAAAATTCTTTTCAAAAACCTTTTGCAAATAGTCAAAGATACATGAATAAGATTGAAGAAAGCATTTTCAAGATTTGAATTTTTCTCCCCCTGTTTCAAATGCTTTTCCTTTGACTTAAACAAAGCTCCCCCTAAATGAAACTCTCCTCTTAGTGTTCAAGAGGGTTTTGCAAGTTTTGAAAATACTACTTTCTCCCCCTTTTGAACACAATAAGATATCAATTTAAAAACTTCATTTTAAAATTCGGTGGTGGTGCAGTCCTTTTGCTTTGGGCTCATACTTTCTCCCCCTTTGGCATGAATCGCCAAAAACGGATACTTGTGAGTGAAATATAAGCCCTTTTTATCAAACTTTCTCCCCCTTTGGTAAATAAAAATACGAGTGAAGATTATACCATAGTGGAGAATAATGCGGAATACCGGCAAATAACAATGGAGTTGAGTGGAAGCGCCTTCTTCGCCGAATACTCCATTTCCCTTTCAATATCTATGTCTAAGCATAATAATACACTTGAAAACACATTAGTCATAGACATAAAAGAGATATGATCAAAGGTATATAAATGAGCAATGTGTGCAAGGAATCAATCAAAATTCCTAGACTCAAGAATATTTAGCTCATTCCTAAGTTTGGTAAAGGTTGTCTCATCTAAAGGCTTGGTAAAGATATCGACCAATTGATCTTTGGTGTTTATATAGGCTATCTCGATATCCCCCTTTTGTTGGTGATCCCTCAAAAAGTGATACCGAATGGCTATGTGTTTAGTGCGGCTATGCTCAACGGGATTGTCCGCCATGCGGATTGCACTCTCATTATCACATAGAAGAGGAACTTTGGTTAATTTGTAACCATAGTCCCTAAGGGTTTGCCTCATCCAAAGTAGTTACGCACAACAATGGCCTGCGGCAATATACTCGGCTTTGGCGGTAGAAAGAGCTACAGAATTTTGCTTCTTTGAAGCCCAAGACACCAGAGATCTTCCTAAGAACTGGCAAGTCCCTGATGTGCTCTTTCTATCGATCTTACAACCCACCTATTCAGCATCTGAATAACCAATTAAATCAAAAGTGGATCCCCTGGGGTACCAAAGGCCAAACTTGGGAGTATAAACTAAATATCTCAAGATTTGTTTTACGGCCCTAAGGTGAACTTCCTTAGGATCGGCTTGGAATCTTGCACACATGCATACTGAAAGCATAATGTCCGGTCGAGATGCACATAAGTAGAGTAAAGAACCTATCATCGATCGGTATACCTTTTGATCTACGGATTTACCTCCCGTGTCGAGGTCAAGATGCCCATTGGTTCCCATGGGTGTCTTGATCGGTTTGGCATCCTTCATTCCAAACTTGGTGAGAATATCTTGAATATACTTGGTTTGGCTGATGAAGGTGCCCTCTTGGAGTTGCTTGACTTGAAATCCTAAGAAATACTTCAGCTCCCCCATCATAGACATCTTGAATTTTTGAATCATGATCCTACTAAACTCCTCACTAATAGATTTGTTAGTAGACCCAAATATGATATCATCAAAATAAATTTGGCATACAAACAAATCATTTTCAATGGTTTTAGTGAATAAAGTAGGATCGACCTTTCCGACTTTGAAGCCATTATCAATAAGAAAATCTCTTAGGCATTCATACCATGCTCTTGGGGCTTGCTTGAGCCCATAAAGCGCCTTAGAGAGTTTATAAACATGGTTAGGGTACTCACTGTCTTCAAAGTCAAGAGGTTGCTCAACATAGACCTCTTCCTTGATTGGTCTGTTGAGGAAGGCACTCTTCACGTCCATTTGATATAACTTAAAGCCATGGTAAGTAGCATAGGCAAGTAATATACGAATTGACTCAAGCCTAGCTACGGGTGCATAGGTTTCACCAAAATCCAAGCCTTCGACTTGTGAATACCCTTTGGCCACAAGTCGTGCCTTGTTCCTTGTCACCACACCATGTTCATCTTGTTTGTTGCGGAAGACCCACTTGGTTCCTACAACATTTTGGTTAGGACGTGGAACCAAATGCCATACCTCATTCCTTGTAAAATTGTTGAGCTCCTCTTGCATCGCCAGCACCCAATCCGAATCTTGAAGTGCTTCCTCTACCCTGTGTGGCTCAATAGAGGAAACAAAAGAGTAATGTTCACAAAAATGAGCAACCCGAGATCGAGTGGTTACCCCCTTATGAATGTCTCCTAGGATGGTGTTCACGGGGTGATCTCGTTGGATTGCTTGGTGGACTCTTGGGTGTGGCGGCCTTTGATTTTGCTCATCTTCCTTGTCTTGATCATCGGCATCTCCCCCTTGATCCTTGTCCTCCTCTTGAGGTGGCTCATCTTCTTGATCTTCTTCTTCATCATCTTGAGCCTCATCCTCATCTTGAGTTGGTGGAGATGCTTGCATGGAGGAAGATGGTTGATCTTGTGCTTGTGGAGGCTCTTCAAATTCCTTAGGACACACATCCCCAATGGACATGTTCCTTAGCGCAACGCACAGAGCCTCTTCATCATCTAGTTCATCAAGATCAACTTGCTCTACTTGAGAGCCGTTAGTCTCATCAAACACAATGTCACAAGAAACTTCAACTAGTCCAGTGGACTTGTTAAAGACTCTATATGCCCTTGTGTTTGAATCATATCCTAGTAAAAAGCCTTCTACAGCCTTAGGAGCAAATTTTGATTTTCTACCCCTTTTAACAAGAATAAAACATTTGCTACCAAAGACTGTAAAATATGAAACATTTGGCTTTTTACCGGTGAGGAGTTCGTAAGATGTCTTCTTGAGGATTCGGTGAAGATACAACCAGTTGATGGCGTAGCAAGCGGTGTTGACCGCCTCGGCCCAAAACCGATCCGAAGTCTTGTACTCATCAAGCATGGTCCTTGCCATGTCCAATAGAGTTCTATTCTTCCTCTCCACTACACCATTTTGTTGTGGCGTGTAGGGAGAAGAGAACTCATGCTTGATGCCCTCCTCCTCAAGAAAGCCTTCAATTTGTGAGTTCTTGAACTCCGTCCCGTTGTCGCTTCTTATTTTCTTGATCCTTAAGCCGAACTCATTTTGAGCTCGTCTCAAGAATCCCTTCAAAGTTTCTTGGGTTTGAGATTTATCCTGTAAAAAGAATACCCAAGTGAAGCGAGAATAATCATCCACAATAACTAGACAGTACTTACTCCCGCCGATGCTTATGTAAGCTATCGGGCCGAATAGGACCATGTGGAGAAGTTCAAGTGGCCTGTCAGTCGTCATGATGTTCTTGTGTGGATGATGAACACCAACTTGCTTCCCTGCTTGGCATGCGCTATAAATCCTGTCTTTCTCAAAATGAACATTTGTTAGTCCCAAAATGTGCTCTCCCTTTAGAAGCTTGTGAAGATTCTTCATCCCAACATGGGCTAGTCGGCGGTGCCAGAGCCAACCCATGTTAGTCTTAGCAATCAAGTAAGTGTCAAGTTTAGCTCTATTGAAATCAACTAAGTATAGCTGACCCTCTAACACTCCCTTGAAGGCTACTGAATCATCACTTCTTCTAAGGACAGTGACACCTGTATCCGTAAAAAGACAGTTGTAACCCATTTTGCATAATTGAGAAACAGAAAGCAAGTTGTAATCTAAAGAATCTACAAGAAAAACATTGGAAATAGAATGGTCAGGTGATATAGCAATTTTACCCAAACCTTTGACCAAACCTTGATTTCCATCCCCGAATGTGATCGCTCTTTGGGGATCTTGGTTTTTCTCGTAGGAGGAGAACATTCTTTTCTCCCCAGTCATATGGTTTGTGCACCCGCTGTTGATGATCCAACTTGAGCCCCCAAATGCATAAACCTACAAAACAGATTTAGTTCTTGATTTTAGGTACCCAAACAGTTTTGGGTCCTTTGACATTAGATACAAGAACTTTGGGTATGCAAACACAAGTCTTGGAGCCCTTGTGTTTGCCCCCAACATATTTGGCAACTACTTTGCCTGATTTGTTAGCACATAAGAAGCATCAAAAGTTTTGAAAGAAACATTATGATCATTTGATGCTTTAGGAGTTTTCTTCTTAGGCAATTTAGCATGGGTTGATTGCCTAGAACTAGATGCCTCACTCTTATACATAAAAGCATGATTAGGGCCAGAGTGAGACTTCCTAGAGTGAATTCTCCTAATTTTGTGTTCGGGATAACTGGCAGGGTATAAAATGTAGCCCTCGTTATCCTGAACCATGGGAGCCTTGCCCTTAACAAAATTAGACAATATTTTAGGTGGGGCATTAAGCTTGACATTGTCTCCCTGTTGGAAGCCAATGCCATCCTTAATACTAGGGCGTCTCCCACTATAGAGCATGCTTCTAACAAATTTAAATTTCTCATTTTCTAAGTCATGCTCATTAATTTTGGCACTAAGTTGAGCTATGTGATCATTTTGTTGTTTAATTAAAGCTAGGTGATCATGAATAACACCAACATTAATATCTCTACATCTAGTGCAAATAGTAACATGCTCAACGGAAGATGTAGAGGGTTTGCAAGTATCTAATTCAACAATCTTAGCATGTAAAATATCATTTTCATTTCTAAGATTGGAAATGGAAACATTGCAAACATCTAATTCTCTAGCCTTAGCAATTAATTTTTCATTCTCATTCTTAAGGCTAGTAAGAGAAGCATTCAATTTGTCAATCTTATCAATTAAATTGGCATTATCATTTCTAAGACTAACAATTGAATCATCACAAACATCAAGCTTCCCAACCTTAGCAATTAAATTGGCATTCTCATTTCTAAGGTTGTAAATAATATCATGGCAAGTGCTTAGCTCACTAGTTAATTTTTCACATTTTCTACTTCTAGAGCATAAGCATTTTTCACCTTAACATGCGTTTTGTTTTCTTTAATTAGGAAGTCCTCTTGGCTATCCAAGAGTTCATCCTTCTCATGAATAGCGCTAATCAATTCATTTAATTTTTCCTTTTGTTGCATGTTTAAGTTGGCAAAAAGAGTAAACAAGTCATCCTCATCATCACTAGAATTAGCCTCATCGCTAGATGTTGCATATTTAGTTGAGGATCTTGATTTTACCTTCTTCTTCTTGCCGTCCTTTGCCATGAGGCATTTGTGGCCGACGTTGGGGAAGAGGAGCCCTTTGTTGACGGCGATGTTGGCAGCGTCCTCGTCGGAGGAGGAGTCGGTGGAGCTCTCGTCGGAGTCCCACTCCCGGCAAACACGGGCATCGCCGCCCTTCTTCTTGTAGTACCTCTTTTCTCTCCTCTTTCCCTTCTTGTCGTCGCCCCTGTCACTATCACTAGATAATGGATATTTAGCAATGAAATGACCGGGCTTACCACACTTGTAGCAAACCTTCTTGGAACGGGGCTTGTAATCTTTCCCCTTCCTTTGTTTGAGGATTTGGTGGAAGCTCTTGATGATGAGCGCCATCTCCTCATTATCGAGCTTGGAGGCGTCGATGGGGACTCTACTCAGTGTAGAGTCTTCTTTCTTCTCCTCCGTTTCCTTGAATGCAACGGGTTGTGCTTCGGGTACGGAGGAGGAGGCGCCTTGCTCGATGATCTTCTTGGAGCCTTTGATCATCAATTTAAAGCTCACAAATTTGCCTATCACTTCCTCGGGAGACATTAGTTTATATCTTGGATCACCACGAATTAATTGAACTTGAGTGGGGTTAAGAAATACGAGTGATCTAAGAATAACCTTGACCATTTCATGGTCATCCCACTTGGTGCTCCCGAGGTTGCGCACTTGATTCACCAAGGTTTTTAGCCGGTTGTACATGGCTTGCGGGCCTTCTCCTTGGTTTAGCATGAAGTTTGGAATGAAGGATGCCAAATCCATCAAGACACCCATGGGAACCAATGGGCATCTCGACCTCGACACGGGAGGTAAATCCGTAGATCAAAAGGTATACCGATCGATGATAGGTTCTTTACTCTACTTATGTGCATCTCGACCGGACACTATGCTTTCCGTATGCATGTGTGCAAGATTCCAAGCCGATCCTAAGGAAGTTCACCTTAGGGCCGTAAAACGAATCTTGAGATATTTAGTCTATACTCCCAAGTTTGGCCTTTGGTACCCACAGGGGATCCACTTTTGATTTAATTGGTTATTCAGATGCTGATTGGGCGGGTTGTAAGATCGATAGAAAGAGCACATCAGGGACTTGCCAGTTCTTGGGAAGATCTCTGGTGTCTTGGGCTTCAAAGAAGCAAAATTCTGTAGCTCTTTCTACCGCCAAAGCCGAGTATATTGCCGCAGGCCATTGTTGTGCGTAACTACTTTGGATGAGGCAAACTCTTAGGGACTATGGTTACAAATTAACCAAAGTTCCTCTTCTATGTGATAATGAGAGTGTAATCCGCATGGCGGACAATCCTGTTGAGCATAGCCGCACTAAACACATAGCCATTCGGTATCACTTTTTGAGGGATCACCAACAAAAGGGGGATATCGAGATAGCCTATATAAACACCAAAGATCAATTGGCCGATATCTTTACCAAGCCTTTAGATGAGACAACCTTTACCAAACTTAGGAATGAGCTAAATATTCTTGATTCTAGGAATTTTGATTGATTCCTTGCACACATTGCTCATTTATATACCTTTGATCATATCTCTTTTATGTCTATGACTAATGTGTTTTCAAGTGTATTATTATGCTTAGTCATAGATATTGAAAGGGAAATGGAGTATTCGGCGAAGAAGGCGCTTCCACTCAACTCCATTGTTATTTGCCGGTATTCCGCATTATTCTCCACTATGGTATAATCTTCACTCGTATTTTTATTTACCAAAGGGGAGAAAGTTTGATAAAAAGGGCTTATATTTCACTCACAAGTATCCGTTTTTGGCGATTCATGCCAAAGGGGGAGAAAGTATGAGCCCAAAGCAAAAGGACTGCACCACCACCGAATTTTAAAATGAAGTTTTTAAATTGATATCTTATTGTGTTCAAAAGGGGGAGAAAGTAGTATTTTCAAAACTTGCAAAACCCTCTTGAACACTAAGAGGAGAGTTTCATTTAGGGGGAGCTTTGTTTAAGTCAAAGGAAAAGCATTTGAAACAGGGGGAGAAAATTTCAAATCTTGAAAATGCTTTCTTCAATCTTATTCATGTATCTTTGACTATTTGCAAAAGGTTTTTGAAAAGAATTTTACAAATAATTTGCAAAACAAAACCGGTGGTGCAAATGAGGTCCAAAATTTTAAATAAGAAGAAAAACCATCCATGCATATCTATTGAAATAAGTATATTGGTTTCAATTCCAAGCAACCTTTGCACTTACATTATGCAAACAAGTTCAATTCTGCACTTTTATATTTGCTTTGGTTTGTGTTGGCATCAATCACCAAAAAGGGGGAGATTGAAAGGGAAATAGGGTCAAACCTTTTCCAATATGAATTTTGGTGGTTGAATTGCCCAACACAAATTATTGGACTAACTAGTTTGCTCTAGAAAATATGTTCTACAGGTGCCAAAGGTTCACAACAAACCAATACAAAGATAAAAGAAAGGGTTCAAAACAAAGGAGCAAAGTATACCAAAGGCAGCCCTCGTCTAGCGCACCGGACTGTCCGGTGTGCCACCGGACAGTGTCCGGTGCACCAGGGAGATCGGCGCTGAACTTGCCAGCTTCGGGAGTTTGGGAGGCCGCTCCGCTATAATTCACCGGACTGTCCGGTGTGCCAGCGTGATGGAAGAACAGCATCCGGGTCTGTCCCGTCACCTCCCCCGTCGACGGGGGAGGAGGCGGGGCAACCATGGCCAAGAAGGAGGCGGCACCTCGTCGACTGTCGAGCGAGTCGACGGTGCCGGCGCCCCAGCGGGGGACACGTCGGGCGTTGACCTCGCGTCTGAGACGAAGACGAGCGTCGTTTCCCAGCAACACGCCAACCCCAAGCAGACGGACGACGCCAGCACGATCGTGAAGGACTTGCTGAGCGTTAGCCTCGTACCTGAGATAACGGTGCAGTCTGTCCCCGACGTGACTTCATCACCATCCGTCGATCAAGAGGTACCGTCCGTTTCCCATCCTGTGCCTTTTAGATTCAGCTTCGACCCACCAAGCGACCCCGCTTCGGTGGACGCTTTCATAAAGGCATATCCAAACCTTTCGGGGTACCATATGTGGTCAACCTGGGACAGATTGACGGCCGTCTCGACCTATGGGCCCCCGGGTTCCGAGGAAGACGACGAGCCTGACTCTGGTTGAGATTTCTCCGGGCTCGATAACCCTAGTGCCATGCAGGACTTCATGACCGCATGCGACTGCTGCCTCTCCGATTGCTCCGATGGTAGCCACAGCCTTGGCGACGAGTACTGTGGCCCAAGTCGTGAATGTTTCCACATCGATCTAGAGGGTCTCGACGAAGGCAACCACCTTGGTATGCCGGAGAACGGCGATCCCCCTAGACCTGCGCCTCGCGTTGACATCCTTTGGGAGCTAGCTGTGGTCCTAGTCCCTGCGGGGGGGGGGGGGGGGGGGGGTTAGGTCGCACAGCTCGAGCAAATCCACGAGATGCAGGCCAGGCTCGACGAGGAAGCAGGACAACTTGTGTAGCTCCGGCAGAACATCAGGCAGGAGTGGGCAGGCCGAGCACCAGCCGGAGAAGCGCGTCATCTGGCCCAGGACGTCCAGCACCACATCACCGACAATGCCAGGGCAAGGTTGCCCCCGGCTTCCAGTGGGGTTGGCCAGAACCTGGCAGCAGCAGCAATACTACTCCGAGCGATGCCGGAACCATCCACCACCGAGGGACGGCGTATCCAGGGAGAACTCAAGAATCTCCTGGAGGATGCCGCGGTCCGACGGGCTGAAAGCTCTGCTTCCCGAAGGTAGGGGTACCCCCCGGAGCATCGTGCCGCGACTTCCCGATTCATGCAGGAAGCCTCGGTCCACACCGGGCGCACGCGGGACATAGCGCCTGTGGCCCCAGGCCACCTCGGCAACGAGCACCATCGCCGCGACCGTCAAGCCCACCTCGACGAGAGGGTGCGCAGAGGCTACCACCCCAGGCGTGGGGGACGCTATGACAGCGAGGAGGATTGGAGCCCTTCGCCCGAACCACCCGGTCCGCAAGCTTTCAGCCGGGCCATACGACGGGCGCCGTTCCCGACCCGGTTCCGGGCCCCGACTACCATCACCAAGTACTCGGGGGAGACGAGGCCGGAACTGTTGCTCACGGACTACCGGCTGGCCTGCCACTGGGTGGAACGGACGATGACAACATCATCATCCGCAACCTCCCCCTGTTCCTCTCCGACGCCGCCCGAGCCTGGCTGGAGCATCTGCCTCCTGCGCAGATCTCCAACTGGGACGACCTGGTCAAAGCCTTCGCCGGCAACTTCCAGGGCACATACGTGCGCCCTGGGAACTCCTAGGATCTCTGAAGCTGCCGCCAGCAGCCGGGAGAATCCCTACGGGATTACATCCGGCGATTCTCAAAGCAGCGCACCGAGCTGCCCAACATCACCGACTCAGATGTCATCGGCGCGTTCCTCGCCGCACCACTTGCCGCGACCTGGTGAGCAAGCTGGGTCGCAAGACTCCCACCAGGGCGAGCGAGCTGATGGACATTGCCACCAAGTTTGCCTCTGGCCAGGAGGCGGTCGAGTCCATCTTCCGGAAGGACAAGCAGCCTCAGGGGCGCCAGCCGGATGACGTCCCCGAGGCGTCCACTCAGCGCGGCACGAAGAAGAAGGGCAAGAAGAAGTCGCAAGCAAAACGCGACGCCGCCGACGCTGACCTTGTCGCCGCCGACGAGCACAAGAACCCTCGGAAGCCTCCCGGAGGCGCCAACTTGTTCGACAAGATGCTCAAGGAGTCGTGCCCCTATCATCAGGGTCCTGTCAGGCACACCCTTGAGGAGTGCGTCATGCTTCGGCTACTTCCACAAGGCCGGGCCACCGGCGGAAGGTGGTAGGGCCCCCGACAACGACAAGAAGGAGGGTCACAAGGCAGAGGAGTTCCCCGAGGTCCACGACTGCTTTATGATCTACGGTGGGTGAGTGGTGAACGCCTCGGCTCGGCACCGCAAGCAAGAGCGCCGGGAGATCTGCTCGGTGAAGGTGGCGGCGCCAGTCTACCTAGACTGGTCCGACAAGCCCATCACCTTCGACCAAGGCGACCACCCCGACCGCGTGCCGAGCCCGGGGAAGTACCCGCTCATTGTTGATCCCGTCATCGGCAACGTTAGGCTTACCAAGGTCCTCATGGACAAAGGCAGCAGCCTCAACATCATCTACGCCGACACCCTCGGGCTCCTGCAGATCGATCTATCCTCGATCCGGGCTGGTGCGGAGCCCTTTCACGGGATCATTCCCGGGAAGCGTGTCCAGCCCCTTGGATAACTCGATCTGCCCGTCTACTTCGGGACTCCCTCTAACTTCCGAAAGGAAACCCTCACATTCGAGGTGGTCGGGTTCCGAGGAACCTACCACACAGTGCTGGGGAGACCATGCTACGCCAAGTTCATGGCCGTCCCCAACTACACCTACCTCAAGCTCAAGATGCCGGGCCCCAACGGGGTCATCACCGTCGGCCCCACATACCGACACGCGTACGAATGCGACGTGGAGTGCGTGGAGTACGCCGAGGCCCTCACCGAATCCGTGGCCCTCATCGCCGACATGGAGAGCCTCCCCAAGGAGGCGCTAGATGCGAAGCGCCACGCCGGCAACTTCGAACCAGCAGAGGCGGTTAAGTTCGTCCCTCTCGACCCCAGCAACGACACCTCCAAGCAGATCCGGATCGGCTCCGAGCTCGACCCCAAATAGGAAGCAGTGCTCGTCGACTTTCTCCGCACAAACGCCGAGGTTTTTGCGTGGAGTCCCTCGGACATGCCTGGCATACCGAGGGATGTCGCTGAGCACTCACTGGATATCCCAGCTGGAGCCCGACCCATGAAGCAGCCTCTGTGCCAATTCGACAAAGAAAAGCGCAGAGCCATAAGCGAGGAGATCCACGAGCTGATGGCTGCAGGGTTCATCAAAGAGGTATTCCGTCCCGAATGGCTAGCCAACCCTGTGCTTGTGAGAAAGAAAGGTGGGAAATGGCGGATGTGTGTAGACTACACTGGTCTAAACAAAGCATGTCCGAAGGTTCCCTACCTTCTGCCTTGCATCGATCAAATTGTGGATTCCACTGTTGGGTGCGAAACACTGTCGTTCCTCGATGCCTACTTAGGGTATCACCAAATCAGGATGAAAGAGTCCGACCAGCTCGCGACTTCTTTCATCACACCTTTTGGCATGTACTGCTACATTACTATGCCATTTGGTTTGAGGAATGCGGGTGCGACATACCAAAGGTGCATGAACCACATGTTCAGGGAGCACATTGGTCGAACGGTCGAGGCTTACGTTGATGACATCATAGTAAAGACGAGGAAAGCCTCCGACCTCCTCTCCGACCTTGAAACGACATTCAAGTGTCTCAAGGCGAAAGGCGTAAAACTCAATCCCGAGAAGTGTGTCTTCGGAGTCCCTCGAGGCATGCTCCTGGGGTTCATCGTCTCCGAGCGGGGCATCAAGGCCAACCCGGAGAAAATCGCGGCCATCACCAACATGGGGCCTATCAGGGACTTGAAAGGAGTACAGAGGGTCATGGGATGCCTTGCGGCTCTGAGCCGCTTCATCTCGTGCCTCGGCGAAAGAGGCCTGCCCCTGTATCGCCTCTTAAGGAAGACCGAGCGCTTCACTTGGACCCCCGAGGCCGAGGAAGCCCTCGGGAACCTAAAGGCGCTCCTTACAAGTGCGCCCATCTTGGTGCCCCCCACTGCCGGAGAAGCCCTCTTGATCTACGTCGCCGCTACCACTCAGGTGGTCAGCGCCGCGATCGTGGTCGAGAGACGAGAAGAAGGGCACGCATTGCCCGTCCAGAGGCCGGTCTACTTCATCAGTGAGGTACTGTCCGAAACCAAAATCCGCTACCCGGAAATTCAGAAGCTACTGTACGCAGTAATTCTGACACGGCGAAAGTTGCGACACTACTTCGAGTCTCATCCGGTGACTGTGGTGTCATCCTTCCCCCTGGGGGAGATCATCCAGTGCCGAGAGGCCTCGGGTAGGATTGCAAAGTGGGCGGTGGAGATCATGGGCGAGAAAATCTCGTTCGCCCCTCGGAAGGCCATCAAGTCCCAAGTCTTGGCGGACTTTGTGGCTGAATGGGTCGACACCCAGCTTCCAACAGTTCCGATCCAACCGGAACTCTGGACCATGTTTTTCGATGGGTCGCTGATGAAAACAGGAGCGGGCGCGGGCCTGCTCTTCATCTCACCCCTCGGGAAGCACCTCCGCTACGTGCTGTGCCTCCATTTATCGGCGTCCAACAACGTGGCCGAGTATGAGGCTCTGGTTAACGGGCTATGCATCGCCATCGAGCCGGGGGTCCGGCGCCTCGACGCTCGCGACGACTTGCAGCTTGTCATCGACCAAGTCATGAAGAACTCCCACTGCCGCGACCCGAAGATGGAAGCCTACCGCGATGAGGTTCGGCGCCTGGAGGACTAGTTCTACGGGCTCGAGCTCAACCACGTCGCTCGACGATACAACGAGACTGCAGACGAGCTGGCTAAGATAGCCTCAGGGCGGACAACGGTTCCTCCGGACGTCTTCTCCCGAGATCTACATCAACCCTCCGTTAAGACCGACGACACGCCCGAGCCCGAGAAGGCCTCGGCTCTGCCCGAGGCAGCCTTGGCCCCGCCCGAGGCACCCTCGGCCGCCGAGGGTGAGGCACTATGCGTCGAGGAAGAGCGGAATGGGGTCACGCCTAATTGAAACTGACAGACCCCATACCTGCAATATCTCCACCAAGGAGAGCTACCCCTCGACAGAGCCGAAGCTCGGCGACTGGCGCGGCGCGCCAAGTCGTTCGTCTTGCTGGGTGACGAAAAGGAGCTCTACCACCGCAGCCCCTCAGGCATCCTCCAGCGATGCATATCCATCACCGAAGGTCAGGAGTTATTGCAAGAAATACACTCGGGGGCTTGCGGTCACCACGCAGCACCTCGAGCTCTCGTGGGAAACGCCTTCCGACAAGGTTTCTACTGGCCAACCGTGGTGGCCGACGCCACTAGGATTGTACGCACCTGCCAAGGGTGTCAATTCTACGCAAGGCAGACACACCTGCCCGCTCAGGCCTTGCAAACAATACCCATCACCAGGCCGTTTGCTGTGTGTGGTCTGGACCTCGTCGGTCCCTTGCAGAAGGCACCCGGGGGCTTCACGCACCTGCTGGTCGCCATCGACAAATTCTCCAAGTGGATCGAGGTCCAACCCCTAAACAGCATCAGGTCCGAACATGCGGTTGTGTTCTTCACCAACATCATCTATCGCTTCGGGGTCCCGAACTCCATCATCACCGACAACGGCACCCAGTTCACTGGCAGAAAGTTCCTGGACTTCTGCGAGGACCACCACATCTGGGTGGACTGGGCCGCCGTAGCTCACCCCATGACGAATGGGCAGGTAGAGCGTGCCAACGGCATGATTCTACAGGGACTCAAGCCGAGGATCTACAACAACCTCAATAATTTCGGCAGGCGATGGATGAAGGAACTCCCCTCGGTGGTCTGAAGTCTGAGGATGACGCCAAGCCGAGCCACAGGCTTCACGCCGTTTTTTCTAGTCTATGGGGCCGAGGCTATCTTGCCCATAGACTTAGAATACGGTTCCCCGAGGACGAGGGCATACGACGCCCGGAGCAACCGAACCAGCCGAGAAGACTCACTGGACCAGCTGGAAGAGGCTCGGGACATGGCCTTGCTACACTCGGCGTGGTATCAGCAGTCTCTGCGATGCTACCACGCCCGAGGGGTTCGGTCCCGAGACCTCCAGGTGGGAGACTTGGTGCTTCGGCTACGACAAAGACGCCCGAGGGCGCCATAAGCTCAAGCCTCCCTGGCAAGGGCCGTTCATCATCACCAAGATTCTGAAGCCCGGGACATACAAGCTGGCCAACAGTCAAGGCGAGGTCTACAGCAACGCTTGGAACATCCGACAGCTACGTCGCTTCTACCCTTAAGATGTTTTCAAAGTCGTTCATGTACCTCGTTTACATACACAAGCAAAGTCTAACCATCAAGGAAGGGTCAGCCTTGCCTCGGCAAAGCCCGACCCTCCCTCAGGGGCTAGAAGGGGGGAACCCCCTCTGCGTTAAAATTTTCCTTGGAAAAAGTCTTTCTGCCAGAACATCTTTCGTGCTTTTCGACTACTTCGATAGTGGAATCCTGAAAACGATGGAGTACACGTAAGCGGCAAGGCCGACCGAGCCGAGGGACTCCTACGCCTCCAGGATACGGATACCTCACTCATCACCTTCTGCGATAAGTAACTCACGCTCGGATAAGCGATTCCGCTGACCGAACAAGTCTTAACGCTCGAAAACTTTTTCTGCCGAAACAAATTTTCGTGCCTTCTCGACTATATCGATAACAGAATCCTATGGACGAGTAAGAGTACACGTAAGCGGCAAGGCCGACCGAGCCGAGGGACTCCTACGCCTCCGGGCTACGGATACCTCACTCATCACCTTCTGCGATAAGTAATTCTCACTTGGATAAACGATTCTGTTACCGACGAACAAGTCCTGATACTCGAAACAAGGGGAAAAGAAACACGGCTTTACAACACAACAACGGTATGTTCGGGCCTCGGCGGCCGCAAAAAACATATGCACACTACAGACAAACTGTTCCTGCAGGTTCAGACGTCAGTAGGGGGAGCAGCAGCACCCTTGGCATCGACTCCACCTTCGGCGAAATCCGACCCGGCCTCGGACAGCAACACGGTCGGAGGATCTCCACCTCGAAGGAAGAAGTCAGCACCGCACCTGGGCCATCGCCGCCAGGGCCTCCTCTAGGAACCCGACCCAAGCAGACGGCCGGACCGGCCGCTCCGTAGCCTCAGCCAGCTGTCCCCCGAGGACACCAGCTCGACTCATGGCCTCGGCAGCCCGACTCCAGAGTTGGTCCCGCCAGTGGACGACCTGGCCAGGTCCTAGCCGCCACTGCTACGCCTCCTCGTCCTAGGAAGTCCCCTACTCCTGGACCGACAAAGTTTCTTCTCTAGCCGACTCAGCCTCTGTCCATGCTGACACCGCTGCCTTCGGCTTCGGCTCATCGCAGAGCAGCCGAGGGTTCCTTCACTAAGCAAGAGAAGCCTTAAGCAGCAAGGCCGACCGAGCCGAGGGACTCCTACGCCTCCAGGATACGGATACCTCACTCGTCACCTTCCGCACAGGGCAACTCACACTTGGTTAAGCGGTTCAGCTAGCTGACAGGCGAGTCCTGGTGCACGAAATGGGGAAGAAACACGGCTTTACGCCCAAATACACAGATGTTTAGGCCCCGACAGCCGCAATGAACATACGCCAGCACTCAAGGTGCCATTACAAACGGGACTCCGGTTCCGTTCCCGCGGGTATGAACAACCTCCATACCAGGAGGCCCGCGGGACGACGAACTCCAAGCGGCTCACCGCCGCCCACTCCTGCAGCAGCGACAACGACCTGCGCTCCGGGCGGCCAAACAGCAGCAGCGATGACCTCAGAGCAGACGCTGCTGCGACAAGGCCCTCGCCCACGTCTCCACTCGAGGGGCGAGGACAAGCTATCAAAGCCAAGGAGACGGAAGCCTAGAGCGCGGATGGCGCCGACGATCTTGTCGGCGACGAGAAACCTTCTCCGGCTGTTGCCACCACAGCACCAACGGCGGCATCCACCTGTCCGCCGACACCGCACCAGCAAGCACCGGCCGCTCCGAAAATGCACCGGTAGGTCCTCGCTCCTGCCCTTGCCACAAGAACGAGAACGGGGCCATCCCAGAACACGAACGCCGCCCTCGCGGCGTACGACGTGTTGGAAGACCCCCCAACAGCTGGCGGCGCAGCAAGGATCGGTAGTGGGGGGCGACACCGGAAGCAGCGCCAGAGCCGCTCGTGTCAGGGAGCCAAGCGCGCGGCAGCTGCCAAGCGCCACAGGCGGCGAACACCCTTCTCCCCAGATCACTGAGGGAAGGAGCGGGCCGCTGCCTACGCAGAGGCAGGCCCCGGCTCAGCTCTCCCTCTACCTCAGCAAGGATGACGAAGATCCTTGAAGCTAAGGGCAGGGCGGAGGCCGCAGCCCGGCTTGCTTCTCCCCACCAAACTGACCATTGGTGAGGGAATGCAGCCGGGCTACACGGCGAAAATCCTTGAAGCCGAATGATGGCTAAAAGGTACCGATCTCCATGAGGCCGTGCTCCTCCAACAACGGCAAGAGCAAGGCAACGCGGGCGCTCCCCATCCGGGGGCTCGGAAGGCGGAAGGACGTGACGCATGAGGAAAGTGCGAAGGCATGGCTACCACCCAGGAGGTCGACCCCTTTTTAAAGGCAACTCTCCCCGCTCGTGTCCTCAGCTGTCGCGGACTAAGTCTTCACCAACATGCTCCAAGGTCCTCCCCCTAAGGCACGGGGGCTGGGGCCCACGTGTCATGCAAGCTGGCCCAGGACAGAAGAAGCCAAACCGCCGCGCACGGAGCGCGCAACTGCTCAGCGACTACAAGCACTCCTCCACTTTCGCCCAGACCAGCGGGTGAAAGGGCGGACCGCCATGCAGGCGGCATGCAACTACACCAAGGGGGCGCACCCTTTCGACTTCGACGCATCCAGCATGGAGGCCCAGGCCCACACGTCATGTAACCAGCACGCCGGTTACTACGTGTGAAAAACTGCACCGCCACTCGCGCCAGTGCCACGCATCCTCGACCGCGGAATCGGTGCCGCGACTCGAGGCAACCCTGCGCATGGCCCAACAGTGCCAATCGGGTACGCCGGTCATGGGTCAGTCAGCCGCGGGAGAAGGCGCGACGGTCAATATGGCCAGAAGTGGGCCGGCAGTAATGGCGGCGGAAGGCGGGCGAAAGCAGCAGTCAAATCATCTGCAGGCTCACGTCCTCTCCTGGAACAGCGAGAGAGCCCTCTCCCACGGTGTGAAGACGACACGCCCGTGTTCCGTTCCTCGAACGGCTCGCGCATGCACAACGGCTACCCCGCGAACCACTCGTCCCGTCGCATTAACTCTGCGGTAGGGCAGGCGACACCTTTGGCAGGCAAAGCAGGCGACGCTTCACCTCCACCATAATGACCGCGTTAAAAAAGGTATGCCACGACGTTCAATTTCGTATCCTTTTTTGCTTCCCCTTTCTCTCTCTTGCTAACAGGGACCAGGAAAGGGGATGCTCCAAAAGGGATCCTTCTCCGCGAGGGAAGCGGGCCCCGAGCCCTCCTACTGATCAGAGGTTCGAAGGCTGGCCCCCAGAAGGGTTCGACAGCCGCCTCAGAGCACTCGGGCTCCGCGCCCACTACTGGTCAGAGGTTCGAAGGCTGGCCCCTCGGAAGGGTTCGACAGCCACCTCAGGCCACTCGGGCTCCGCGCCCACTACTGATCAGGGGTTTGTAGGCTGGCCCCTCGACGGGTTCGACAGTCGCCCCAAAGCACGCAGAGTGAGGGATGACTCTGGGTACGTTCGATACATAACCAAGGCTCGGGCTACGCTCCCGAGGTACCCTAGGACATTTCCGAGACCAGCAGGAGCGATTCTGTAACGGAATCCCATCAGAGGGAGGCATCGAGCCCTCGGACCCTATCAAACGGGACCGGGTCCGGCAAATCACCTGCAGGTACTTTTGGAGCGCGCCTCTGGGCCACTAGCCGACCCTTATCGAACGGGGCACGGGCAACCACTCGGATCACCCGTTAGCAACTCACCGGAGACACCATGTTCGGCGCCCTCCGAAGGCAACATGGCGCTTTCCCCCCCTCCTCCTTGCGGAAAGGCGACGAAGGGGCGTATGAAAAAAGCTGAGTCAGTCCTTAACCGTCCTCTCGCCCTGTGCAGGGGCTTGGGGGCTGCTCTTGCAAACCCGGCTTCGGCCAACCCATTGACAGCGTCAACATACCAGCCTGAGAACTCGGAACCTGACTATGCACCCGGGCAACGACCAGTTCACATGAGGGAACGACCAGACCGGCCGAGGCATCACGAAAGGCATTAAGACCTCGAAGGAGTCAAACCACTCCTTCGAGGCCTCGAGGGCTACACCCGGCGGGTGCGCTCGCGCGCACCCACCGGAACGAAATGCAACCGAGAAAGGCCGGTCCCCTTGCAAAAAAGTGCGACAAAGCCTCCAAGCGAGTACCCACACTCCCTTTGAGGCTCGGGGGCTACTGTCGGGGACCGTAATTAGTGGTGCCCCCAAGACTCCTAATCTCAGCTGGTAACCCCCATCAGCACAAAGCTGCAAAGGCCTGATGGGCGCAATTCAGGTCAAGGCTCCGTCCACTCAAGGGACACGATCTCGCCTCACCCGAACCCAGCCTCGGGCAGGAACGGTAGACCAAGGCAGATTCACGCCTCGCCTGAGGGTCTCCTCAAGCAACGGGCACACCTTCGACTCGCCCAAGGCCCAGCTCGGGAAGGCTTCACGGAGAAGCAACATTGGCCAGATCGCCACGCTAACCGACCGTATCGCAGGAGCATTCAATGCAAGGATCGCCTGACACCTTATCCTAACGCACGCTCTCCAGTCGACAAGGCCGAAGTGACCGCAGTCACTTTGCCCCTCCACTGACTGACCTAACAGGAAAAAAGCGCCGCCGGCGCTACTCCGACTGCTGTGCCACCTGCCAGGGTGAGGCTGACAGCAGCCAAGTCTAGCCTCGGGCGCCATAGGAATCTCCGCCTCGCCCGACCCAGGGCTCGGACTCCACCTCGACTCCAGAAGACGGTCTCCGCCTCGCCCGACCCCAGGGCTTGGACTGCACCTCGACCTCGGAAGACGGTCTTCGCCTCGCCCGACCCTAGGGCTCGGACTCTACCTCGACCTCGGAAGACGGTCTCCGCCTCGCCCGACCCCGGGGCTCGGACTCAGCCTCGACCTCAGAGGAGCCACCGCCTCGCCCGACCTTAGGCTCAGACCAACCACGTCGCAGGGGGTACATTATTACCCTACCCCTAGCTAGCTCAGGCTACGGGGAACAAGACCGCCGTCCCATCTGGCTCGCCCCGGTAAAACAAGCAATGATGGCATCCCGCGTGCTCCATGACGACGGCGGTTCTCAGCCCCCTACGGAAGCAAGGAGACGTCAGCAAGGATCCGACAGCCCCGACAGCTGTGCTTCTACGGGGTTCAAGCGCTCCTCCGACGGCCATGACGCCACATGAACAGGGCTCCAACACCTCTCCGACAGCCACGTCGGCATGTACATGGGGCACTGGCTCTGTGGCAGAACCTCCAAGTTATTGGGCCCACATGCACCTGTCCTTGTCCCAAAGACCTCAAACGGCCATGCATGTGCACCCGATAACTCAACAGGATCTGTCTGATTGCCCTAAGGACATCAGATAAACCACTTTCAACCAGAACCGCGAGATTAAGTAACACAAATCACACACACCAATATTTTTGCAGCGGAAATCTTACTACCAAATTTTACAAGTTACAAAAATTTTATATTATTTTATCGGAGTGATTACAAAAGTATAAGTTTGGAATATATGCTAGCTCAAGTGACTATCCTCAATAAGAAGTATAAGAGAGATACTTAGACTTATAAGAAGGCTGAGCCCACCGGCACTTAACACCATCACAGCAGCACAAGGTTAGAACCTGAAAAACAACAGGGAATAAAACCCTGAGTATGGAATTACTCAGCAAGACTTACCCGACTAAAGAAAAGACTCTCAAGGGTATGTTGGCTAGAGGGATTCAAGGAAAGGCTTATCAAGAATCAAGGACTCTGTTTTGCAGAAAAGCTTACTATGAGTGGATCCTTAAACATCCATTTTTAATGTCAGGTTAAGTAAAATTACCTGCATCTAGAGTTCTGTCTACCCTAGTTCAAGCACTTGACCTGCACTAGCCAATTTCTTATCAACCCTTCATCTTTACTGGATTGCTACGTGTAAGTCAGTGGCCAAGTCTCCATAACCGCGGAGGTACAGCGATCCAAATCGATTATACTCAGCTTAGGATCTCCAATCACACGACATATGTAGCACTTAACCCTTGCATATGTCAACCCGCCACCGGGGTTCTTAAGACCAGATCAGGTTCACGCAAACCGAGAGCACAGATACACCATTGTCCAGCCTCTTGCTACGGAGGGTACACGCTACTCTCGCCACCGCTCCACGCCCATTTTGTGTTATCTTATTCTGGCCTTAGTCTGCCCGAGGCAAGGCTTACCCATGATGAGGCATGTGACCAGTTAAAGGGTCCTCGGTCAGCAGGCCTACATCGAGACGGTCCTTAATCAACTCAGACGAAGACACTACACCGAGACTCTCTTCTCGTGCAAGTCACCCGCCCAGTCTCAGCTTAATCATTTAAACCCAAAAACTTGGTACCTGGCAGAGGTACATCTTTTCCAATGTTGAACCCATCACGGCCGTGGTGGATTCACCATCAAGTTTTATTTTCAAAAACATCCCTCCCACTTTGCCAATCATCTTTTGTAAAACAAAACCTTTTGTTTTTGCTAAAGCAATACTAAGCATAGTAAATCTTTTTGTAAAAACAGGGTTTCAAGGAAAGTGATCAAAGATCAAGGAAGTTAATGCAGGAATTGTTTAAGCATTCAACTCCTATCACCTAATGCATCAATCAAGTGAGAAAGATTTTAAAAACATCAAGGGAGGTGGCAAATGCACCGGGGCTTGCCTTCGTTAGTAGGTGAGTCAGGCTCAGGCCTGCAGATGTCAAAGTAGAGACAAGATCCTGCCTGAGAGTCCGAAGGTGGTGGTGCCTTCTCCTCACTCACTTCAATTTCTTCTTCGTTTTCTAAACATAACCACATATATGTATATAAGAATGAATGCCATGTAATGCTCATGAGAGTGCAAAGATAATAAAAACTTCTTATCTAAGGTCTTGAATACAATTTTCCTTCACGGAACTCCGAGAACTTAGGGTTTCCGGAGTCAGTAAAGGAGTTCATTGAGCAGGGGTGGGGGTTTTGGGTTCTAGTTATCAAACAAGCCCAAATCAACCCAAACTCTACCCAAGGCTTCTAAGTAATGTATAAGACTCATATAAAAAGTTTGGACATTTTTGGAATTACCATATGGTTTTTAAAAATCCAGAACTAATACTCAAAACTACTTTAAATACCTTAAAATTCCCTAGTTAACCTAAAAATCATGAAACTATTTTTATTAAATACTATAGAAAATAAGAAGTCTAGGAAAATTGGTTTCACAATTTTAGGATTTTTCTACAATTTTCTATAGATTTCTAAAGTTCTATTGAAAAAGAAAAGGAAAAAGATTGAATAGTGTTGTGCTGATTCTAGCCCAGTCGGCCCAATACCAGAGGGAAACGCGCGCGCGCGCCCGCGCCCTAGCAACTTTGCACAAAGGGCCCCGACCTACTGATCATTCCGAAGCGGGTTCAATTACTATTGCAGGAGTCGCTGACAATTCCTAGAAAGGTCCCCCGGGTTCTACTCTTTTACACCGACCAATCCCCCGATGAAGAACAGACCCGCTGCACTCCAGCGAGCTTATTCCAGCCGGACGACGCCATGGCTGGAGCTCTCGTGTGACAGGGGCGCAATTAAACCTTTACCGAACACTTCCCCTCCATCAATTTCACCAAGGGGGCACTGAATTGATTAGTTCACGGTGACCGAGCGGATGGGCAAGGGGATGAACGTGTTCCGATCAAACAGCGACGAGGATGGGCAAATTGAGGCTGGGTAAAGGTTCACGGGTTCACCAGGGTCCATGGACACACTTTGGTTTGGGCAGAACAAGGCCCGAAGAGCGGGTCGACGGTGAGGGGGTTACAGCGACGTTCTACAGAGCAAGCACGCGTTCTGGTGAAAGGCTTCGGCCGCAATTCGATTAGTTGATACTGGGGGCAATAGGAGGCTAACAACAAGCAAGAACATGAAACAATTGGATAGGTACTCACCCGAGGACCGCTGGCCACAGGGGAGTTCTTCGCGGTGGAGCTAAGAACCGAAGAGAGAGGGAATTGGGGCTACGTGGGTTTTCCGGTGAGCTCAAGTCAATTGCTTAGTTGCTGATGTGCGGAATGCGGTGATGAAGTAGTGCCCGCACTCAATTTATAGATGGCTGGCCGGAGACGGATGAGGATCGCAGATTCCTCGATTGTGCTGGCGAGCATATCGCGCGGCGGATTCCGGTGACAGCGTGGTGGTCGCCGTTTAACCGGAGCCTGCCACCTCAGTGATTCGCTGCCACGTTGCCAAGGGTATTTACCACGGCCGCCAGCCCATCCCGACCGCCGTGGCGTCCTTATCGCCGGTGAGGGCTGACACTTATCCTCGGCGCGATTTTTCTGAAGACTGATGCACAGTGCGCCTGATTCAGTGCAGAGCTTACCTGACAGATCAACTTGGAGCTTCATTTCCTCCAGTTTTTATGTGGCACCTGAACCAACCTTCTGCATCAAAGTTGTAGTGCTACATACCAGCTACAAATTTGTTATGGAAATCATGCTCAAACTGGCACTGGATCATGTTTAAATCTGAGCCCTAACTCCATGCCATTCCACTGTTAATCTGAATTTCAGATTTCAAGCAGTCTGACAGTCCAACTTCAGGCTCATTTATCTCTGGATTTTTCTTAAGAACTTAGCTCACATTCTTAAGCAAAGTTGTCCTCCAATAATTGGTCTACAACTTTGATGTGGTGACCTAGGACAAAAACCCTATGATTAAAAAGTTACAAGGCTCCAAAGTTGAGCCCTCAACTCTGAAATCCAGACTTAGAGTGAATTCTCAATTGGGGTCCTTTTTGCAAATTAATCCAAAACTTAGGGTTTGGCTTGTAAATTCACATATGAGTGACCCAAATGACTTAAGATACTTATTTAACTTGGTTTTTGCACTTTAGTCCAAAAGTGGACTAATTTTGCACATAAGCCCCTAGGATTTGGTTTTAGGGTTTTCTAGGGTTCTAATTTGGGTTTTTGGTACCCCAGGGGTATAAATGCAATTCAACTTTATTCTTGGGACCATTTTGTGACCTTTTCCTTAAACCTTTTAGGTTTTCTCAATTTGGGTTATGTTTTACCCCTTTAATCCCTATTTAGGGTTAAGTTCCCTATCTAGGGGTCTATTTGCAAAATGCTATAACAATACAACTTGTTTGAAATTTTTACCTAGTGAATGCACTCTAGCTGTGTCAAACATATGCAATGCCAATGTTTATGATGTCATGCTCAAGTTTTAGTTGCAGTAACACCAGGGGTGTTACATCCTTCCCCCCATAAAAGAATCTCGTCCCGAGATTAAAAGTCCTAGGGTGAGTAATGGAAAAGGAAATGTGTCACATTTTTATTTCCTTATTTTTGGTACAAGGCAGGGTGTGGTGTGGGGTTCACTCCTTTATTACAATAACTATATACACTTTACAAATTACATGAGGCTAAAAAGCCTGGGAAATTCTTATCTAAAAAGTCTTGAGTTTCCCATGTAGCCTCTTCTTCAGAATGTTGGTTCCACTGTATCTTATAGAACTTGAGAGTTTTTCTCCAGGTAACCCTGTCCTTTTGATCCAAGACTCGAATAGGGTGCTTAGAATATGTCAAGTCTGGTTCAAGGACAACATCTGTCACTTCAACGGTTCGATCTGGTACCCGAAGACATTTCTTCAATTGTGACACATGGAACACATTATGTATAGCAGACAAGGTTTCGGGTAGTTGAAGTCGATATGCCACTGGCCCATATCTTTCAAGTATAGGGAATGGACCAATGTACCTAGGGGCAAGCTTCCCTTTTATACCGAAACGCGATACACCCTTCATTGGTGATACCTTCAGGTAGACATAGTCCCCTTCAAGAAAATATAAGGGCATTCGCCGTTTGTCTGCATAATTCTTCTGACGAGCTTGAGCTTTCTTCATATTATGAATTATTTTCTGAACCTTTTCTTCGGTTTCTTTCACCAAATCAGGCCTGAAGAAGTACCTTTCACCAGGTTCAGACCAATTTAGCGGAGTACGACATCGTCGTCCATATAAAGCTTCGAAAGGTGCAATCTTGATACTTTCTTGATAGCTATTATTATATGAAAACTCCGCCAAGGGCAAACATTCATCCCATTTCTGTGAGAAGTCCAGAACACATGCCCGCAGCATATCTTCGAGTATTTAATTAACCCTCTCAGTTTGCCCACTGGTTTGTGGATGATAGGCCGAACTGTGGAGCAATTTGGTACCCAGGGACTTATGAAGTTCTTCCCAGAATTTGGATACGAATTGAGGTCCACGATCTGACACTATAGTCTTCGGGATCCCGTGCAAACTGAGGATACGAGCAATATACAATTGGGCATAAACAGCAACTGGGTGCACTGTCTTGACGGGTAGAAAATGAGCAATTTTCGTAAGCTGATCAACAATAACCCAGATAGAATCATACCCTTTTGTGGTCCTGGGTAATCCCACAATGAAGTCCATACTTATGTCTTCCCATTTCCAGGTTGGTATTGGTAGAGACTGTAATGGACCGGCAGCTTTCAGATGTATGGCCTTGACATGTCTGCAGGTGTCACATCTAGCCACATAGCGTGCAATCTCGATCTTCATTTTTGTCCACCAATAATTTTGTTTCAAGTCTTGGTACATCTTAGTGCTTCCGGGATGAATAGAATAGCGACTAAGATGTACTTCATCAAGAATTTGCTGGTGGATCTCTTCATTCTTAGGCACCACTATGCGGTTATTAAACCATACAATACCTTGATCATCTTCTTTAAAACATTTGGCTTTTCCGGCCCTTATCTTCTCACGAATGTGTTTCATACCCTCATTATCCCCTTGAGCATCAATTATCTTTTGCAAGAGGACTGACTCAAGCTTTAGCTGACTTAGGGTTCCTTGTTGGACCATTCCCAGGTTTAGCTTCTCCATCTCCTGACATAAGGTATTGTCAGAGGTCTTCACCGTAAGACAGTGGCAGGAAACCTTACGGCTCAGTGCATCTGCCACAACATTGGCTTTGCCTGGGTGATAATGAATTTCCAGTTCATAGTCCTTAATAAGCTCAAGCCATCGCCTTTGTCTCATATTCAATTCTGACTGGGTGAAGATATACTTCAAGATTTTATGATCTGTATAAATATGACAGATATTTCCCAGCAGATAGTGATGCCAAATCTTCAGGGCATGAACCACAGCAGCTAGCTCCAGATCATGAGTCGGATAATGTTCCTCATGACGACGTAACTGCCTTGAAGCATACGCAATTACTCGGCCTTCTTGCATTAACACACAGCCGAGTCCACTGCCTGATGCATCACAATATACATCAAAGGGCTTGGTGATGTTCGGTTGAGCCAATACCGGAGCAGTGGTTAATAATGTCTTCAATTGTTCAAAAGCTTCATTACACTTGGAAGACCAATTAAATTTAATATCATTCTTCAATAAACTTGTGATTGGTTTCACAAGCTTAGAAAAATCTGGTATGAATCTGCGGTAATATCCCGCCAGTCCAAGGAAACTTCAGACTTGATGAACAGTGGTTGGGGGTTTCCACTCCAAAATATCCTTGACTTTGCTGGGGTCTACCGCAATCCCCCTGGCATGTAGAACATGTCCCAGAAACTGAATTTCCTCCAGCCAAAACGCGCATTTGCTGAACTTGGCATATAACTGATGTTCCCTTAGGCGCGTTAACACGATCCGTAAATGTTGAGCATGCTCCTCCTCATTCTTTGAATATATTAAAATATCATCAATGAAGACCACCACAAACTTGTCTAGCTCGGGCATGAATACCGAGTTCATCAAATATGTGAAGTGGGCCGGAGCATTTGTTAACCCGAAAGACATTACCAGGTATTCAAACAACCCATACCGCGTAGTGAATGCGGTCTTTGGTATATCCTCGGGCCGAATACGGATCTGGTGATAGCCCGATCTGAGATCAATTTTGGAGAATACCCTCGCCCCGGTCAGTTGATCAAATAAGATGTCAATCCTCGGAAGAGGGTACTTGTTCTTGATAGTGACCTCATTCAGGGGTCGATAATCCACACACATCGATAAGGTTTGATCCTTCTTCTTGACGAATATGGCTGGACAACCCCATGGCGACGAGCTTGGCCGGATGAATCCTTTCTCTAGGAGATCTTGTAATTGAATCTTCAGTTCTGCCAACTCATTTGGAGGCATACGGTACGATCTTCGAGAAATGGGAGCCGTACCGGGCTTCAACTCAATTACAAACTCTACATCCCTTTCAGGTGGCAATCCTGGCAAATCCTCAGGAAAGACATCGGGAAACTCGCATACTACCGGAATATCCTTGATTTCCGGTACCATGACTTCATAAACTCTGCCAGTAGTTTTGTTTGGAATGGGGATGGACAAGAGAATTTCTTCTTGATTATGACTCAACCTGATGGTTCTTTGATCAGTGTTGAGTGTTGCTTTATGCTTGGCCAACCAATTCATACCCAAAATGACATCCATGTCTTGGCCTTTCAGAACGATCATATTGGTAGGAAAGTCCCGTCCGGCCAATGATACGGGCACTTGATAGGCCACTTCTCTAGTAAAGATTGTCCCCCAGGTGAGTGAATTTTAAACCCCTCTTTTGACTCATGGCATGAAATGCAATGTTGCTCCACAAATTTCTTGCTAATGAATGTATGCGAAGCACCAGAATCAAAGAGAATGACTGCAGGATGATTGGCCACGAGGAACATACCCATCATTACCGGCTCCCCGTCCGGTGTAGTGGCCACTTGTGTATAATATACGCGTCCCGTCTTCTTGATATTTTTGCCCTTAATATTTCCCTTGACTTGAGATGAATTCCCAGATCCTTGCTGATTATTTGACTGGTTCTGCTTGGGATAGGGGCAATCTTTGATGAAATGCCCAGACTTGCCACAATTGAAACATCCAGTTGAGGAGCTGGGCAAAGCAGGGAATCGAGTGCCCGGGGCATCCGGCTGACTTGGGGCAGTGGGGGCATTATTGGGATGAATAATTATTGGCTGCTTAAAAGGGAAGGAGGGTGGACGAGAGCGATTCTGGTTAGAAGGCCGGAGAACAAACCGTTGCCTTTTCACCGGGCCCTGACTAGGCCTGTCTCCTCCAAACCCCTTAGATTTTCCAACACCCGCATACTTTGCTTCTACTGCCAATGCTGTACTGACAGCTCTTCCATAAGTAAGATCTATGCAGGTTGCCATTTTTCTTTGCAGTCGATCATTTAAACCTCTGATAAAACAATTCTTCTTTTTCAGATCAGTGTTCACTTGATCGATTGCATATTGCGACAGATGATTGAACTTATTGAGATACTGATTAACAGTATCCCCTCCTTGCTTTAGCTTCATGAATTCTTCTTGCTTCATGTGAAGAACACCTTTAGGTATATAATGCTCGCGGAAGGCCACTTTGAATTCTTCCCAGGTTATTTGATGATTGGCCGGTTGAACGGCCACGAAATTTCCCCACCAAGTGCTGGCAGGGCCGCGCAGTTGCTGGGCTGCAAATAAAGGCTTCTGGGTCTCTGAACAACGTAGAAGTCCGAATTTTTGCTCAATAACCCGAATCCATTCATCGGCTTCTAACGGGTCTTCAGCTTTAACAAACAAGGGTGGACGTGTCTCTGAGAAGTCCAAGTAAGAAGTTTCGCGGGGGCCCTGTTGATAACCCCGCCCACCTTGCTGCTGGAACTGTTGGCCCGCCATCTCTCTCAGAAAACAGGTATTATCAGGGGTCGCATTCACTAAGGCGGCAATCGCCTCAGCCAGTGTGGGAGGAACAGGAGATGGATTTGGAGTAGATTCCCTCCCACTGGAGGTTCCAGCTGCATCCTGGGATCGGGTCTTGGACGGCATCTGTGGCAACCAAGATTTGAAAGCAAATATAATATGCCAAAGACGAAACCATCCAAATTACATTACCAAAAAGAGTAATGTACAGACTCGATTTTACAACAGGATACATTACCCAGTATACAATAGCACCACCTTTTATACAATAGTACACCCTACAATACACTACTTCTATTATTACAACCCTATTCCTGCTTTTGGTTGCTCCTGGCAGCCTCGTCATCGGGTGTGGGAGACCATTCATCGACCAGCCTCATAGAAGGAGGGGGCTTAAAAGGTCTAGCTCACCACCAAGTGCTTCTCCCGCAACATGCGAAAGTCCGGCTTCAGACCCGACAGGATCTATAGGTGCACTGGGATGTAGTTGCGAATATAGTACATGGACTTCCTCATGTAGGGTATTGCAATACGCCTGCAGGTTGTCAATGGCAGAACTATGTTCCACGACTCGGGCTCGAGCCTTTGCTGCCTTAGCCCAAGCCACTGAACGAGACTGTACCGCCCAGTCGAGCGCTAAATCCCGATCAGCAAGCTGATCCTGCAGACGGCGGATGTAACTTCTCAACTCGTTTATCCTGTCGCCATCCGCGACCCACATGCTGGTCCTGCGTTGCAGTTCCGTTTGAAGCTGATTCACGCGGGCTTCGAGATCCCCAATTGGATCGTTGCTTCCACTACTACTATCCTCATCCCGCGGGGCAAGTTGATGACGAGGTACTCCAATTGGGCCTGTTGACTTACATGTGGTCTTCCTCGTGCGCGGCGGCATTTCTCTAGGGGGAAAATTTTATTAGTATAATTCTTAGCATGATGCATGTGTAATTACAGAATCAACCTTAGTTGATTCATACCTTCTATACATTGCACTCTTCCTATCTGGTCTTTCATATAGATTCTTCAGATATGGGGGATAAGAATAGAAGAAATCTTTCTAGGTGAGTTTTTAGAAAATTCCTTTTGAAAATGCCTCATAATATCTGCAAAGAAGGGCTACGCTCTGATACCAGCTGTGACGGAACCTTCCAAGTCATTAGGCCCACCTACAGTTGTCCTTGTCCAACAGACATCAGACAACCCTGTAGATGTTCCTAAATCACTTGATAAGTTCGGTATCTTCTTTCTTACCTTTCCAGGAATGTTTCACCTGTCTTGCAGACATTACAGAACATCGGAGATATCGAAAAGCGGAAGTGATTACATAAACTTACATTTATTTAAAAAGTAAGATCAAGTTGCTTATTACAGACCAGGGTCATAAACGAGTGCTAAGTAGTATTATTACATAACCAAGGGAGGAAAAAAACTCCTCCCGAAAAGTCTTTACATAAAAGTTTCTTATGGAGGACCCTGTCCTCCCGCATCTTCACTCTTGTTTTTCCTCATGTGGAACCACCTTGGTACAGAAGCAACAAAAATCTGCTGCTTCCTCACCTAAAAACAACGGGGGAATAAACCCTGAGTACGGAATTACTCAGCAAGACTTACCCGACTAAAGAAAAGACTCTCAAGGGTATGTTGGCTAGAGGGATTCAAGGAAAGGCTTATCAAGAATCAAGGACTCTGTTTTGCAGAAAAGCTTACTAGGAGTGGATCCTTAAAAATCCTTTTTTAATGTCTGGTTAAGTAAAATTACCTGCATCTAGAGTTCTGTCTACCCTAGTTCAAGCACTTGACCTGCACTAGCCAATTTCTTATCAACCCTTCATCTTTACTGGATTGCTACGTGTAAGTCAGTGGCCAAGTTTCCATAACCGCGGAGGTACGGCGATCTGAATCGATTATACTCAGCTGAGGATCTCGAATCACACGACATATGTAGCACTTAACCCTTGCATATGTCAACCCGCCACCGGGGTTCTTAAGACCAGATCAGGTTCACGCAAACCGAGAGCACAGATACACCACCGTCCAGCCTCTTGCTACGGAGGGTACACGCTACTCTCGCCACCGCTCCACACCCATTTCGTGTTATCTTATTCTGGCCTTAGTCTGCCCGAGGCAAGGCTTACCCATGACGAGGCATGTGACCAGTTAAAGGGTCCTCGGTCAGCAGGCCTACATCGAGACGGTCCTTAATCGACTCAGACGGAGATACTACACCGAGACTCTCTTCTCGTGCAAGTCACCCGCCCGGTCTCAGCTTAATCATTTAAACCCAAAAACTTGGTACCTGGCAGAGGTACATCTTTTCCGATGTTGAACCCATCATGGCCGTGGTGGATTCACCATCAAGTTTTATTTTCAAAAACATCCCTCCCACTTTGCCAATCATCTTTTGTAAAACAAAACCTTTTGTTTTTGCTAAAGCAATACTAAGCATAGTAAATCTTTTTGTAAAAACAGGGTTTCAAGGAAAGTGATCAAAGATCAATGAAGTTAATGCAGGAATTGTTTAAGCATTCAACTCCTATCACCTAATGCATCAATCAAGTGAGAAAGATTTTAAAAACATCAAGGGAGGTGGCAAATGCACCGGGGCTTGCCTTCATTAGTAGGTGAGTCAGGCTCAGGCCCGCAGATGTCAAAGTAGAGACAAGATCCTGCCTGAGAGTCCGAAGGTGGTGGTGCCTTCTCCTCACTCACTTCAATTTATTCTTAGTTTTCTAAACATAACCACATATATGTATATAAGAATGAATGCCATGTAATGCTCATGAGGGTGCAAAGATAATAAAAACTTATTATCTAAGGTCTTGAATACAATTTTCCTTCACGGAACTCCGAGAACTTAGTGTTTCCGGAGTCAGTAAAGGAGTTCATTGAGCAGGAGTGGGGGTTTTGGGTTCTAGTTATCAAACAGGGTCCAAATCAACCCAAACTCTACCCAAGGCTTCTAAGTAATGTATAGGACTCATATAAAAAGTTTGGACATTTTTGGAATTACCATATGGTTTTTAAAAATCCAGAACTAATACTTAAAACTACTTTAAATACCTTAAAATTCCTTAGTTAACCTAAAAATCATGAAACTATTTTTATTAAATACTATAGAAAATAAGAAGTCTAGGAAAATTGGTTTCACAATTTTAGGATTTTTCTACAATTTTCTATAGATTTCTAAAGTTCTACTGAAAAAGAAAAGGAAAAAGATTGAATAGTGTTGGGCTGATTCTAGCCCAGTCTGCCCAATACTAGAGGGAAACACGCGCGCGCCCGCGCCCTGACGACTTTGCAGAAAGGGCCCCGACCTACTGATCATTCCGAAGCGGGTTCAGTTACTATTGCAGAAGTCGCTGACAATTCCTAGAAAGGTCCCCCAGGTTCTACTCTTTTACACCAACCAATCCCCCGATGAAGAACAGACCCCGCTGCACTCCGGCGAGCTTATTCCGGCTGGACGACGCCATGGCTGGAGCTCTCGTGTGACAGGGGCGCAATTAAACCTTTACCGAACACTTCCCCTCCATCAATTTCACCGAGGGGCACTGAATTGATTAGTTCACGGTGACCGAGCGAATGGGCAAGGGGATGAACGTGTTCCGATCAAACAGCGACGAGGATGGGCGAATTGAGGCTGGGTAAAGGTTCACGGGTTCACCAGGGTCCATGGACACACTTTAGTTTGGGCAGAACGAGGCCCGAAGAGCGGGTCGACGGTGAGGGGGTTACAACGACGTTCTACAGAGCAAGCACGCGTTCTGGTGAAAGGCTTCGGCCGCAATTCAATTAGTTGATACTGGGGGCAATAGGAGGCTAACAACAAGCAAGAACATGAAACAATTGGATAGGTACTCACCCGAGGACCGCTGGCCACGGGGGAGTTCTTCGCGGCGGAGCTAAGAACCAAAGAGAGAGGGAATTGGGGCTACGTGGGTTTTCCGGTGAGCTCGAGTCAATTGCTTAGTTGCTGATGTGCGGAATGCGGTGATGAAGCAGTGCCCGCACTCAATTTATAGACGGCTGGCCGGCGACGGATGAGGATCGCGGATTCCCCGATTGTGCTGGCGAGCATATCGCGCGGCGGATTCCGGTGACAGCGCGGTGGTCGCCGTTTAACCGGAGCCTGCCACCTCGGTGATTCGCTGCCACGTTGCCAAGGGTATTTACCAAGGCCGCCAGCCCATCCCGACCGCCGTGGCGTCCTTATCGCCGGCGAGGGCTGACACTTATCCTCGGCGCGATTTTTCTGAAGACTGATGCACAGTGCGCCTGATTCAGTGCAGAGCTTACCTGACAGATCAACTTGGAGCTTCATTTCCTCCAGTTTTTATGTGGCACCTGAACCAACCTTCTGCATCAAAGTTGTAGTGCTACATACCAGCTACAAATTTGTTATGGAAATCATGCTCAAACTGGCACTGGATCATGTTTAAATCCGAGCCCTAACTCCATGCCATTCCACTGTTAATCTGAATTTCAGATTTCAAGCAGTCTGACAGTCCAACTTCAGGCTCATTTATCTCTGGATTTTTCTTAAGAACTGAGCTCACATTCTTAAGCAAAGTTGTCCTCCAATAATTGGTCTACAACTTTGATGTGGTGACCTAGGACAAAAACCCTATGATTAAAAAGTTACAAGGCTCCAAAGTTGAGCCCTCAAATCTGAAATCCAGACTTAGAGTGAATTCTCAATTGGGGTCCTTTTTGCAAATTAATCCAAAACTTAGGGTTTGGCTTGTAAATTCACATATGAGTGACCCAAATGACTTAAGATACTTATTTAACTTGGTTTTTGCACTTTAGTCCAAAAGTGGACTAATTTTGCACATAAGCCCCTAGGATTTGGTTTTAGGGTTTTCTAGGGTTCCAATTTGGGTTTTTGGTACCCCAGGGGTATAAATGCAATTCAACTTTATTCTTGGGACCATTTTGTGACCTTTTCCTTAAAGCTTTTAGGTTTTCTCAGTTTGGGTTATGTTTTACCCCTTTAATCTCTATTTAGGGTTAAGTTCCCTATCCAGGGGTCTATTTGCAAAATGCTATAACAATACAACTTCTTTGAAATTTTTACCTAGTGAATGCACTCTAGGTGTGTCCAACATATGCAATACCAATGTTTATGATGTCATGCTCAAGTTTTAGTTGCAGTAACACCAGGGGTGTTACAGGCTCCCCTCTGCTAGACACGTTAGCATGCTGCTACACCCCCGTTGTACACCTGGACCCTCTCCTTACGTCTATAAAAGGAAGGTCCAGGGCTCTCGTACGAAAAAAGGTGGCCGCGCGGGAGAACAGGCTGACGCGCAGTCTCGGGCCCTCTCTCTCTCTCCCTCGCGAACGCTTGTAACCCCCTACTGCAAGCGCATCCGCCCTGGGCGCAGGACAACACGAGGCCGCAGTTCCCCTTACTGTTTTCCCCCCTCATGTCTCTGTCTCGCGCTGACCCATCTGGGCTGGGACACGCAGCGACAATTTACTCGTCGGTCCAGGGACCCCCCAGGGTTGAAACGCCGATAATGAGGAATCGAATCCCCGAGGTAGCGGAAGCAGCGGTGATCGAGGACTTCTATCGGGGATCTAATGACTCGGCCTTCGCCCGAGCCATACTACAGAAGGCACCGAATACCTCCGAGCAGCTGTTCAGGGAGGCGGACATCTACATCACCGCCGACGAATGAGCTCAGAACCTCATCGGAGGAGCAAAGCTTGCACCACCGGCACCACGACGCGACGCGAACCAGCAACCCGACAAACGTTGGGAGAAGAGGCCTCGCGATGAGGTTCACGCCACCGGACCACCCGTCTCTCGTGTCCGAGGGGCACCCCACGGAGGAGAACGAATGTTGGACGACATCCTCGACGCCCAATGTCCATACCATAAAGACATGCGCCACACCCTTCAGAACTGCAGAGACTTCAAGCACTCCATCGAGAACGACCGACCTTTCCAACCTCTACCACCTCCCCCACCACGAGGAGGACCCGGAGAACCTCAACAACCTCAGCAGTAGGAAGGGGGAGGAGGCGGAGCATTTCCCGCGTCGACAGAGAAGTCAACGTCATCTTTGGCGGACATGGGTCTCAAGAGAGCAAGAGGCAGCAGAAGCTCAATGACCGTCGGATACTGGTGGCGACCACCGGTCCTCCCGCATCGTACCGGTGGTCCGAACACTCGATCACCTTCACTCGGGCAGATCAATGGCTTAACTTCGACCATCCGGGCAAGTAGCCGCTCCTCGTCGATCCGGTGATCCGAGAAAGCAGGGTGAAGAAGGTGCTAGTGGACGGGGGAAGCAGCATCAACATCACCTTTCCTCGGACACTCCTAGGCTTGGGGATCACACTCAAAGAGCTCCAAGAGTCAGATACTCCTTTTTTCGGCATCGTGCTGACTGAAGGAGAGTACCCGCTCGGACACATCTACATGCCAGTCACCTTCAAAACTCCAGATAACTAAAGAACTGAGTACCTTAGGTTCGAGGTGGCAAGCTTCGACTGCGGATACAACGCCATCATCGGCAGGCCCGGACTGGCGAAGTTCATGGCCATTCCACATTATACATACATGATATTGAAGATGCCTGAACCACAAGGAATCATCACTGTGCGCGCTGACTTCCAAGGCGCCGCGGAGTTCTTTCGAGTGGCCATTCAGGCGGCTCTCACCACCAAACTATCGATGACTTCTTCTGCACAGGCGAACTCAAAGCCTAAGGAGGACCTCACAGTTCCTACAAATGAAGCTCAAGTCGTGACCTCTATGCAGCCGACTGAAGAAACCAAGAGAATCAACCTCGGGTTCGCTGATGAACGCAAGACTGCCATCATCAGCTCCAGCCTGGATGACAAATAGGAAAGCACGCTCGTCCAGTTCCTGCAAGACAACCGAGACGTATTCGCATGGCAACCTATGGATATTCCGGGAGTCCCAAGAGAGCTGGCCAAGCATAAGCTGAAAGTCTACCCTCAGGCGAGACCGATTCGACAAAAGTTGCGTCGTTTCACGCCCAACAAGAGAGAAGCCATTCGTGCCGAGCTAGCTCGCTTAATTGCGGCAGGGTTCATTAGGGAAGTGCTGCATCCTGAATGGTTGGCAAATCCTGTTCTTGTACTCAAAAAGAATAAAGTGGATTAGCGCATGTGCGTCGACTATACAGATCTCAACAAGCACTGTCCGAAGGATCCCTTCGGACTTCCTAGAATAGACCAGGTGGTAGATTCAACCGCTGGGTGCTCTATGTTGTCTTTCTTGGATTGCTACTCTAGGTATCATCAGATAAGTCTGGCAAAAGAAGATGAAGAAAAAACTGCATTCATCACCCCGTTTGGAGCTTTCTGCTATACCTCCATGTCGTTTGGCCTCAAAAACGCTGGAGCGACTTACCAGAGAGCCATTCAGACATGCTTAGCCAACCACTGGGACAAGCGTGTAGAAGCTTATGTGGATGACGTGGTGATCAAGACAGAAAACTCAGAAAATTTCAATGAAGATTTGCAGCTGGTCTTCAACAGTCTACGACGATATCGATGGAAGCTTAATCCAGAAAAGTGTGTCTTCGGAGTACCGGCAGGAAAATTACTCGGATTCATTGTCAGCCACCAAGGAATTAAAGCTAACCCAGAAAAGATCGAGGCTATCATGAGGATGGAAGCACCGCGGTCACAGAAGAAAGTACAAAGACTTACTGGGTGCATGACAGCTTTGAGCAGGTTCATATCAAGGCTGGGAGAAAAAGGCTTACCGTTCTACAGATTGCTCAAGAAGGTAGACAAATTCCAGTAGACTTCAGAAGCCCAGGAAGCTCTTGATGCACTGAAGAAATTCCTGACAACACCACTAGTACTAAAACCACCGCACCGAGCCACGTCGGGTCAGCCGACCGAAGATCTGCTGTTATATATCTCTTGCACGACTCACGTGGTGAGCACCGCGTTCGTGGTCGAGCGAGTAGAAGGACATGCATATCCAGTACAACATCCCATCTATTTCATCAGTGAAGTTCTAGGACACTCAAAGAAGAAATATCCTCAAGTTCAAAAACTACTATATGCAGTACTTCTAACTGCACGCAAGCTCCGTCACTACTTTGACGACCACAAAGTCATAGTAGTCACTGGATTTCCGATAGGGGATATTCTCCGCAACAAAGAAGCCATCGCAAGAATAGCCAAATGGGCTTGTGAGCTGGGAGCTCACGACATCGAGTTTCGACCTCGCACTGCAATAAAGACTCAAGCATTGGTTGACTTCGTATCCGAGTGGACCGAGCAACAAGTGCCAGATAACCCAGAGACTGTAGAAGTATGGTAGATGTATTTCGATGGCTCATTAAAGCTACAGGGGGCAAACGCAGGGATCCTCTTCATTGCACCTAGAGGTGAACAACTCAAATATGCTCTTCAGTTGTTATTCTCAGCGTCCAACAATGCAGCAGAATACGAAGCTTTGATTCATGGACTGAACATTATTGTATCACTGGGCATTAAGAGACTGATGATATACGGAGATTCACTGGTGGTCATAATTCAGATAAATAAGGAATGTGATTGCTCGAATGACTCTATGGGTAAGTATTGCACAACCGTCCGAAAGCTGGAGGACAAATTCAAAGGACCAGAATTTCATCATGTAGAGAGAGATCGCAACACGGCTGCAGATGCATTGTCAAAGCTGGGATCCAGTCGGGCCCAAGTCCCACCTAGGATTTTCGTCCAAGAAGTGCCACGTCCGAGTATTTCCTTAGATCAGGCAGAAGAGTGCAATGTTCTGAGTCAGCCACAGTCAGACTCTAACGACTAGAGGGAGCCTATTATTAAGTATATAAAGAATGAAGAAGAGCCGGATGACAAAACTGCGGCAGAACGCATCGCGAGGCAGTCAGCCCACTACACTCTCATTGGGGAAGCGCTGTACAGGTGGGGCACGACAGGAGTTCTCATGAAGTGCATTCTTTCGGCTACTGGGAAGCAACTATTAGATGAAATCCATGCCGGGCAGTGCGGGATACATGCAGCGTCCAGAACATTAGTTGCTAAGGTCTTCAGGTCTGGTTTCTACTGGCCAACAACCAAGAGTGATGCTACCGAGTTAGTCCAGAGGTGCGAAGCTTGCCAATACTTATCAAAGCAACAACATTTACCAGCACAGCAACTGTAGACCATACCCATAACATGGCCATTCGTGTGCTGGGGACTGGACATGATTGGACCCTTCAAGAAAGCTCAGGGAGGATACACTCACGTGCTGGTTGCCATCGACAAATTCACTAAATGGATAGAGTACAAACCTATTGCTTCTCTAACTTTAGCTAAGGCAGTAGAATTCATACAAGATATAATATTCAGATTTGGAATACCAATTAACATCATAACCGATCTAGGATCCAATTTCACTAGCTCTGAATTCTTTGATTTCTGCGAACAACGGTGCATCCAGATCAAGTACGCATCAGTAGCACATCTAAGAGCTAACGGACAGGTAGAAAGGGCTAATGGAATGATATTGGAAGCACTCAGAAAGAAAGTCTTCGACAAGAATGAAAAATTCGCAGGAAAGTGGATCAGAGAGTTGCCATATGTGATTTGGAGCCTAAGAACTCAGCCTAGCCGAGCCTTGCATGGAAATACTCCTTTCTTCATGGTCTATGGTTCGGAGACAGTGCTACCTGCCGACCTCAGGTTTGCGGTGCCAAGATTAGTCTTCGAAAACATAGCTGAGGCAGAAGCTACCAGACTAGAGGATATTGATATACTGGAAGAAGAGCGATTGAATGTTGTAATTCAGTCGGCTAGGTACCAGCTAACCCTGAGGCGCTATCATGATAAGACTATGAGACATCGTTCCTTTGCGGTAGGAGACTTGGTCCTTCACCGAATTTTAACGGGAGAAGGCCGGCACAAATTGTCACCGCTATGGGAAGGGCCATTCATGGTTGCAGAGGTCACTCGGCCAGGATCATATCGACTTACTCAAATGGACGACACGGAAATAGGGAATTCATGGAATATAGAACATCTCAGGAAATTTTACCCCTAGCTAGATTTCAAAAGCTATCGGGGCGGCATTGTATTCTGTAATTGGAAAAGTACGTCATCAATAAAAAGACTTCGTTCTCAAAAGATCTCAAACTATTTATTATCGATCTGCATGCTTGCTTAGGGTGACCACTATACCCTACCAACGGAGCAATCGGCTTAAGTCGGCAGTGACTTAAGACGGTGCAACATGCTCACGCTTACTCGACTTAGGGTGACCACTATACCCTACCAACGGAGCAATCGGCTTAAGTCAGCAGTGACTTAAGACAGTGCAACATGCTCACGCTTACTCGACTTAGGGTGACCACTATACCCTACCAACGGAGCAATCGGCTTAAGTCGACAGTGACTTAAGACGGTGCAACATGCTCACGCTTACTAGACTTAGGGTGACCACTATACCCTACCAACGGAGCAATCAGCTTAAGTCGGCAGTGACTTAAGACGGTGCAACATGCTCACGCTTACTCGACTTAGGGTGACCACTATACCCTACTAACGGAGCAATCGGCTTAAGTCGGCAGTGACTTAAGATGGTGCGATATGCTCACGCTTACTCGACTTAGGGTGACCACTATACCCTACTATCGGAGCAATCGGCTTAAGTCGACAATGACTTAAGGCGGTGCGGCATGCTCACGTCTACTCGATCCAGCATAAACATGCTGGCGATTACTCACCTCAGGGCGATCTCTATGCCTCACGAAATAGGAAGAAGTTTCAAAACCATCACACTGCACTTACTTCTACAATCATAACAACCGTTGAATTCAAACAACAGAGAAATAATAATAGCGTTCAGTACCAGGAACACTTTCTAACAGAATATTCGAACACATTGACCACATACGCATACAATTCATAAATGCATTTAGTGTTTCTACTTGGCAATGTTCTTCTCAGGAGCAACTGATGAGGAAGGGCGACTCGAGGAGTCAGGAGCAGCGTTGACATCAGCAACTATGTCATCGGGAACAATCACGCTTGGCCTTCTCATCAAGATCCGCCCCGCGCGAATGGCTTTATCCATAGCCTTGTCGCGCTGAGCCTTCAAAGTAGTAGAAGTGTCTTCAGCAACCTTGGTAGCTAGTCGAGCGGCCTCTAGCTCCTAGACGACTGACTTCTTGGAAGCGCGCAGATCCTTGATGACATAATCTTTGCTCGACACCAACTGCCTGAGATGAAGGATCTCATCCTAGGATACTTGCAGCTCGTGACGATGATGATCCAAATCTGCCATGGTAAAACAGTGGCTCCTCTCCATGATAGTCAGAGAATTGCTGGCATCACGATACAACCTATCAAGATTATCGCGAGAAGCCGCAAGTACACGTTTTTCTTCCTACAGACAAGGATCAGCTCTCAAGCATCCAGTAAGCAGAAAAGACACAACAGAGAAAGTCAAGCAAGCTTACCTCGTTAGCCGTCCTTTCAGAGTCAAGCTTAGCACTGAGAGAGGAATTCAATGAATTGGCATCATCTAAGGAAGCATAAACTCGAGCCAGATCGACCTGACCTTGAAAACACTTCTCCTCAAGTTCAGAGTACCGCCGGGTCATATCTAACAAAAACAGTTGAAGATGGGCGCACAGTTAAAAACAGACTAATCAAGAAGTCAAGGAAGAAAGCAAAGACACTAACCAACATTTGCCATTTTCAAATCAGATATCTGTTTCTAAAGCAGCAATGGGTTCCACTGCGTCAGGGACAGAGCTCCTTCCGGGACAGAGGCACCTTGTGATCTCAGCTGACCAGCCATCTCGTCGACCAAAGCCTGATATTACAAACAAATGAGTACAAAGACAGTGATTCGCCAGGAATATTACCAGAACAAAAAGGCCAGATTACCTGAAGATTGGAGAAGAATGAAAGAAACCCCAAATCATGAGAAGCCAGGTGGTGGCTCGATGAAGGAATATCATCTGGGGCAATCTGAAGAGCATCATCAGGGATCAACCCAACATCACCAGCAGGCATCAGAACTCTAGCATCAGGCACGCCGGCCTCTAAGGCGACTTCCTCATTTAAAGCATGCGATGTTGCCATGCCATCAAAATGTGGAGGAGAAGACCTAACATGGACATCCATGGAGGTATGAGAAGGGGAGCCCGCTCGGACACCCTCGGGGGCTGGGTCGCAGCTCGCGCTACCCACCTGAGCTGGATCATTACCGGCAACACCCTCGAGGGCTGGGTAACCGCTTGCACCATCCTTGAGGACCGGGTTCTCTACAGCAGCCACCACTAGGGCTGAAGGATTCTCAGTCACCTCCATGGGAATTGAACAACCTTGACCAGCCTCTTGGCCCCGAAGACTGCACTCCAAGGTCGACGAGGCACGAGATGTCGCTCGGGATAACTCTATTCCCACATCTGGAATGTCAAAGCAAACGTCCATCATACCACCGTTCGTGGACTCGGACAGCAAATCTTCAGGAACAACATCCTCGAGAGCTTGATCAAAATTTGCTAGGGATAATTCTTGCAGACCGACGAGAGTAGACAAAGCTGAAGAAGGGATATCACTACTCTCCCCACTGACTATGTAACACCGACTATTCTTCCGAATTAAGGGGATTTCCTCCTCTTCTTCGTCCTCGTCAACAATACGAATAATACCCCCATTGGGATCAGCTCTGGCAGGATCACCCCCATTGGGTTCAGCATCGTCAAGGTCACACCCATTGGGTCCAGCATCAGCAGGGTCACACCCATTGGGATCAACATCAATAGGGTCACACCCATTGGGATCAGCTCCAGTAAAGAGTTCCACTGGTACTTCTTCAGCAGCAGGCGCAGAAGGGCCAGCATCTTGATCCAAGCACGACACTCGCCGAAGCTATCTCTTTTTTCTTTTTCTTCCCCTCGGCAGGAGCAGTCGGATGACCAACTTGACGAAGACGTTTCGAGCGAGTACCCTCAGGCCTTCGAGTATCCACGGTTTTCTCAGGCTCTAGAATAGTTGCAACAGCCACCGTTTCAGCAGGGACAGAATCAGAGGAATCCCTCGCCAACATATCCAGCATAGCACCTATCTTTGCATCACTCGGATTAGTAGGCATCTCAAAGTGAACTTGCTTCTTGTCATTGGGAAGGCCACCAAGTGAAGCAACCAGGACTTCAACTTCTTTGGGAGAGGGTCACACTCTAAGACCCAAACCACTGTCACTAGCAGGAGGATTGGACACAAAATTGAAAAAGGGCTTAGAAGATGGCAAATTCCAAGCAGAATATGCAACAGGAGCACCAATATTCGATACTTTGCCCCTCAATATCATCTCCAATCGGCTCACCAAATCCACACCAGGAATCCTCTTATCAGTAACCCGAGTTGAGTCGGTGGCACCACTGTATAAGTAAGTCGGGTACACCCTATCCTTCAGGGGCTGAATATTCTTAAAAACAAAGTCTGCAACCACAACTTCAGCGGTCAGACCTATCTCCTTCAGCAAACGAATTTCATCAAGCAGAACTTTGGCCTCTGTTATCTCCAAGGTGGTGGGGGACTCGATCCAACTGGGAGTGCGCACGTTCGGCTATCTCCCTAAGCGAGGGGGAGGGACTTGCCATGATTTTCAACAATGAACCACTCTAAGCGCCATCCCTTAATGCTGTCTTTGAGTGGGATATCCAGGTACTCTGTCTTCCTCCCATGACGCATCTCTAGACTCGCACCACCCACAAGCTGATGCTGCCCCCAGCCATACCAGGACGATAGTGATACAAGTGTTTCCACAAACCGAAGTGAGGAAGAATTCCAAGGTAGGCTTCACACAGATGGACAAAGATAGAAATTTGCAGAATAGAGTTGGGATTCAGATGAGTCAGATTCAGATTGTAAAAGTCAAGGAGACCGCGAAAGAAGGGAGAAATTGGAAGATGTCACAACCGGTTTTAGAAGGCAAACCGAATGTGAACCATGTACGTGCCAGGATCAGCAATTCACGTACACAGCAGTTACATAACATGGACATCATCACACAGTGCTCAAATAGTATTAAAAAAGGGAATAATAGTCGATTACATAATATGTCTGAGACATCCACATAGTCTTTACAATAAATCAAAGTGCGGAAAAGAAACGTAGATAAACGCGGCCTTCACAGGTAGCCGACTGGGGGTTGCCACCAACCCACACCTAGAACTCATCGTAGTCTTGGAACTCCTGGAAGTCTCCTTCCATAGCTTCATCTTCTCCTGAGCAGTGGTTGCAATGCTGACAACCTAGGGATGGGGGGTTGGGTGTGTAGAGCAAGGGTGAGTACACATCAACATACTCAGCAAGTATCCTGTTTGGCTATAGTGGACTAGCTTTATGTGGGGGTAAGTCAAGCAGTTGCTTTTAGTTGGTCAGATTATTATTACTAGTAGAGAAAGCCAAATTTTAGGTTTAACCCACGTTATTAACCCAAACGTACTCCTTTCCAAACGGAAAGAGTACCACTTACCATTACCAGAGTCAAAACCAAGAACCATCAATCTCATTGCCACCTACAATCCGAACATCCCTGATCAAGTACCACTAATCACTGGAGCTCCCTTGGCCGCTCATAACCACGAGCACGGCTGATATATCAGTTTTCATAACACTCTGCAGAGGTTGCGCACTTTACCCATGAGCCGTGATTCCCTTTTCGCCTCGGGTTGTACGGACCCTTGAACACTCCCAAGGTGAGTAGGCAGGGTCTCACTACGTAGCCTTTACAAAGATTCCCCGGGGCTGTAGCCGCCCGTTAGGTTTCCTAAATGTACCGCACTCCTCCCCAAGGGACAAATCAACCTTGGCAGAGCGAGCCGCATACATCGAGCCCCATTGACGGCACGACGGCGAAGCGAACTACACCCCGGATCCTCTAATTATTCAGCTAAGGGCACCCCATTCCACCCTCATGGTTGCACTATTTTCCCGGGCGGTCATCCAAAGAACAGGTCCTTACGGAGAGGCACTCGAGAAACCGCTCGAGCCCCCTTAAAGGCCACAAGTATAACATCATAATAAGAGAAGGGAAAACAATGTTTCATAAATAATCTCATCATGTTCATTGAATTATAGTTGAGCAATAGCATAAAGCTAAACAATAATAATCCAACCCAAATAGGTAAACAAGGACATGGATAACAAAACTAGTCAATCCTTAGGCATAAATGTGTAATGCGGGAGGTGAATTAAAGAATGAATAGGACAGAGATAGGTCAAGGGACACTTGCCTCCACCAACCGACTGCTGCTCAGGGGCTTCTCCTGCGAGTTCTTCGGGCTCCTCGACCGAATCGTTCTCTATGTGATTGCAAGCATACATACATCCATCCACCCAAATTAGGAAACAAACAGTACACCATACAAGAGAAAAATAAAGTAGATATGCATTGAATATCACATACGATAATGAATTTGCCATGGTTAGAAAGAGGCGGGGAAAGGTCTCGCGAGGGTCAAGGCTTATGCTCGAGGCGCATTATGGGTAGACGAATAACTAGACTCTACGTGCTTTAGTTCTTGTAACACCCTGAATTTGGGGGTATAAAATTTCTTTTCTAATATCCACCAAATTCAGGTGTTACTCTCTCAGTTCTTCGCTTTCCTTTCTCTTTTCCCTAAAAATGGAGAATTATTTTGTTTTATATTAGCGTAAACCTAGTGGAATGAGCCCTAGAGGCACTTTGGTTGTTGCATTCATGCCGATGCATGGTGTTTCTAAGTGCAAAATGTGTTTGAAACATGTTAATATATCTTATAGAAGCGCTCGGTAAATTTTCATATTTTTCAGAATATTTTTCTATTTTCCAGAAACCAAAATCTATTTATTTGGGGACCTTAAAATGTTTTTAGAAATTCTAATTATGTTTTTTGAGTTCATTAGGTGCCAAAATATTTATAGGAATTTTTCTGGAATTTTTGAAAGCATATATAATATTTTGAGCATAAAATATGGATTTCTAGGCTTTTTTCGAATTTTAAAATAGTAAAATCCGAATTTTAACCGAATTTTCATCTCATCCAAACCCTAGATATATATACATGTTCGGCTTCATCTCGTCGAGCCCGTTCCAGAACACAAAACGTTTCCCCCAAATCCAATCCCTACCTCCTTGTAACACCCCTGGTGTTACTATAATTAAAACTTGAGCATGGCATCATGAGTATGGGCATTGCATATGTTTGACACACCTAGAGTGCATTCACTAGGCAAAAATTTCAAACAAGTTGTATTGTTTTAAAGTTTTACAAATAGGACCCTGGTTTAAGTACTTAACCCTAAATAGTGGTTAAAGGGGTAAAGCTTAACCCAAGTTGAGAAAAACTTTAGGGCTTGTGAGAAAAGTCATCCAATATCCCCAAACACTAAGTTGAATCACATTTATAACCCTGGAATGCCAGAAACCCTAATTGGAACCCTGGAAAACCCTAAAACCAAACCCTAGGGGCCTAAGTGCAAAATTAGTCCACTTTTGGGCTAAAGTGCAAAAACCAAGTCAAACAAGTGTTTCAAGTCTATTGGATCACAAAAATGTGGACTTGAAAGCAAAACCCTAAGTTTTGGACCTAAATGCAAAATGGACCTCACATGAGTTATCTCTAAGTCTGAAAAATCAGTGCATGGGCTCAACTTTGGGGCTTTGTAACTTGCAGAGTATAGGGTTTTTGCCCTAGATCACCACATCAAAGTTGAAGACCAATAATAGGAGAACAACTTTGCTAAAGGGTGCAAGCATAGCTGTTATGAGAAATTTGCAGAAAAACCCAGTCCAAAACTGGCTGTCAGACTGTTGAAGCTGAATTTCAGAATTGCAGTGTTATGGGGTGAACTTTGAGCTCAAACCCAAGTATGATCCAGTGCTCAAATGTGTTCAAGTCCTATAGTTGGATTGTAGCTGGTTTGTAGCTCTAAAACTTTACTACAGAGAGTTGGCATAGCTTTCACACAAAAATTTGAGAAAATTTGACTCTAAGATGGACTGTCAGTCGCTCTGATGAGGAGTTCTGATGGTACAGTAGTTAAACGGATCAGGACGCCAGCACTGCTTGCTCGCCGCCGGTGGCCTGCCACCGTTGATCATTGGTCACCGGGATTCGTGCGCCGGGGTCCTCGGATAAGCACAGCCCAGTAGGACTCCTCGCCGCCGGTGAGCTGGAAGCCACCCGGTCAGCTGCGGTACCCCTCCCCTGGCTCACCGCCCTTGGTTAAAGGGGGCTCGTCGCCGTTGAGCCGTCTCTGGGTCCGCCGCGTGTCCAAACCTCCCCACTGCATCGCCGTGACTCACCAATTGCATGCCCGGCGATCGCCGGAGCTACTGCCACGGTGAAAGCCGCTTTTCCCCGTACTGAGCTCATCTATCCCTCCGACCGCCAGCACAACCTCCTCAAATTGATCGCCGCCGCTGTCGCTCCCCATAAATTGAGCCCACCGTTAGCTTCGTAACTTTATCCAGAACCTCGACGTCCAGTATTGCTCCCAGTAGTTCACCGACGAGCTCCAATTCCACGTTTCCCCCAAATCGATCTCCGCCGCCGTGAAAACTAGCCTCCCCGTGGCCAGCTCGTTCTGGTACGTCGCCAATCGATTCGAGTATCGTTTTCGTGCCTATGCATGCTCGTGTTGCTCTCGGTGGCGTCCGTTTGCTCGGTCCGGCCGTGGTTGTACGGGAACGCGAGCTCGACGCCCCAGTTTCCGCCCTGTGCGTGGGCAGGACAATTTCTTGGAGCACCGTTCAAAATTGAGCGCCGTTCTTAGGTCGCCTTAGGTCCGTAGAGACTCCCCGACCGTTAGCTTGAGCATTCCTCGCCGGCCATGTCCAGTACGGGTCACGCCGGGAAGAATCCATGGCGCGGCGTGGTCAGGGGCTATCGCGGGAAAGAAACAGAAATCCGAGGACCTTTCTGCAATTCGTCAGTGACTCGAAACAATAGTGAAAGGACCGATCTCTGTTTAGCCAGAAACGTGAGGCCTTTTCTGCAAAACTGCCTGAGCGCGGACGCGCGGGCGCGGGCGCGGGCGCGGTTCTCCCTGGGCTTGGGCTTGTTGGGCTAGATTCGGCCCAGAGCTGTTTAATGTTTTTCTTTTTCTTTTTCAGTGAAGCTTGGGAAATTTGTAGGAAACTGTAGAAAAATCCTAAAATTGTGAGACCAATTTTCCTAGGCTTGTTATTTTCCATAGTATTTAAGAAAAATAATTTTATGATTTTTAGTTGGAATAGGGAATTTTAGGATATTTAAAATAGCCTAAACTATTGATTCTGGATTTTTAGAAAATAAATAATAAGTCCAAAATTTCCCAAACTTTTTATGTGAGCTTTTCACATTATTTAGGAGCCATGGGTAGAGTTTGGTTTGATTTGAACCTTGTTTGATCACTAAACCCAAAACCACCCCCCCCCCCCTGCTCTATGAACTCCTTTACCGACTCCGGAAACCCTAAGTTTCCGGAACTCCGTGAAGGAAAGTTGCATTCAAGACATAACTAATAAGTTTATGTTAACTTTGCATCCTCATGAGCACCCCATGACATCCATTCTTATGCATGTATATGATTATATTAGAGCAAGAAGAAGAGGAAGAAGTTTCCGAAGAAGGGATACCACCCACCTCTGATCCCCAGGCAGACAACTGCTTCTATTTTGATATCTGTGGATCTGAGCCAGACACATCTGATAACAAAGGCAAGCCCCGGTGCATTTGCCACCTCCCTTGATGTTTTTAAATACTTTTCGCACACTTTAAGTCTAGTGAAATGTGCATTAGGTTTATAGGAGTTACCTGAAACCTTTTGATGCATTACTTTCCTTGATTTCCATACCTGTTTAGATACTTCTGTGAAGTATCAAAAGTATGATTTTCAAAAATGCTTAGACTTGCTTAGATCTTGTGGATAGAGGTTGTCCTCAATTTAACCATGGAGAGGATGGCTTCTACCCACAAGAATATTTTCATTTGGAGCGATAGTGGGATCTTACTGCAAAGTTCCCTGAGATGCTCTTTCCTCCTAAGGAACAGACACAATCCTAAGGATGGAAATACTCAAATTGAGACTTGGGGGTAGGAACAGGTGATGTTCTACCCAGGTTGGTTAAGGATTAACGCGTATGTAGGCGTGCTGACCGAGGACCCTTTAACTGGTCACATGCCTCGTCATGGGTAAGCCTTGCCTCGGGTAGACTAAGGCCGGAATAAGATAACACGAAATGGGAGTGGAGCGTTGGCGAGAGTAGCGTGTACCCTCCGTGGCAAGAGGCTGGACGGTGGTGTATCTGTGCTCTCGGTTTGCGTGAACCTGATCCGGTCTTAAGAACCCCGGTGGCGGGTTGACATATGCAAGGGTTAAGTGCTACATATGTCGTGTGATTGGAGATCCTCAGCTGAGTATAATCGATTCGGATCGCCGTACCTTCGCGGTTATGAAGACTTGGTCACTTCCCTGCAACCTAGAGTCAGGATGTGAAAACTATGGACAAAAATGATGTTGTCTTGATGTGATGAAAAATTAGACTAGATGCAAATGGAGTCTATTAATACTTAATATGGCGTTAAAAGATTGAAAGTAAGGACTCACTTTAGTAAGCAACTTCTGCGAAAATATAAGTTGACTTTTGCTAAAGCCTTACCTTGACTCCCCTATATCCAGCATACCCTTGAGAGTCTTTTCCTTAGTCGGGTAAGACTTGCTGAGTAATTCCATACTCAGGGTTTATCCCTTTGTTGTTTTTAGGTGGGGAAGTAGCAGACTTCTACTGCTTCTGTGCTAAGGTGGTTCCCAACGAAGAGAAACAGGAATGAAGTGCGGGAGGACTCGGTCCTCCATCTTAAGATCTTTTGTTTTTAGCCCTTCGGGAGAAGTTTGTGTCTCCCTGGTTTGTATAATTAATACTTTTATGCACTCGCTCTTAGAACTGGTCTGTAATAACTTAACTTGAGCTTACTTTGGAAATAAATGTAAGATTATGTAATCGCTTCCGCATATCTTTATCTCCGATGATCTGTAATGTCTGCAAGACGGGTGAAACGTTCCTGGTGAGGTAAGGAAAGATACCGAGCTTGTCAAGTAACTTAGGAACATCTACAGGGTGTCTGATGTCTGTTAGACAAGGACAACTGTAGGTGGGCCTGATTACTTGGGAGGTTCCGTCACAGCTGGTATCGGAGCGTAGCCCTTCTTTGCAGATATTCCAGGGCATCTTCAAAAGATTTTCAAAAGTCTTATCTAAAGATTCTTTTCTCTTCTTACCTAAGTAGTCTGAAGAGTTTATATTAAAGACCAGATAGGAAGAGTGCAATGTATAGAAGGTTGAATCAACCAAGGTTGATTCTGTATTTACTCATGCATCATGCTAAGAATTATACTAATAAATTTCCTCCTTAGAAAATGCCGCCGCGCACAAGAAAGACCGCGCGTAAGTCGATTGGACCTCTTGGAGTGCCTCGACATCAGCTTGCTCCGCGAGATGTAGATAGTAGTAGCGGGAGCAATGATCCTATAGGGGATCTAGAAGCAGAAGTAAGCAGGCTCCAACTGGAACTCCGCCGCAGGACAGCTATATGGATTGGAGATGGTGACCGTATAAATGAGTTACGAGCAGACGTTCGCCATCTACAAGACCAGCTGGCCGATCGGGATTTGGCACTCGATTGGGCTGTTCAATCTCGTTCATTGGCATGGGCCAAGGAGGCAAGGGCTCAGGCCCGAGTTAGAGAACTCAGCTCAGCTGTGGACGACCTGCAGGTGTACTGCAATACACTCCATGAAGAAGTCCATGTGCTCTACTCGCAACTGCACCCTAGTGAGCCTACACCCCCTTCTGAGGCGGAAGCCGGACCTTCTCACGCCGCGGGACGTGCGTTGGGTGGGGAATTAGACCTGTATGAACCCCCTCCTTCTTTGAGGTTGGTGGACGTCTGGACTCCCACACCTGATGAGGAAGCCGCCAAAAGCGATGGGAAGCAAGACTAGTGGTGTAGTAAGAGTAGAGTAGTGTATTGTAGGGTGTACTGTTATATTAAAGTAGTGTATTGTAGGATGTACGGTTGTGTAATAGGTTAGACTTTTGTAAAATGGGTAATGTATCCTGTTGTGTAATGACGAGTCTGTACCATTACTTTTTACAGTAATGTAAAACGGAAGGTTTCTTTGGCACACTATGTTTATTCAAATGTTTTTGCCTAAGATGCCGACCCGTACTCGAGGACAGGATGCAGCTGGAACATCCGGGGGTGGGGATGCTACCCCGAATCCACCTCCCGTTCCACCCACGCTTGCCGAGGCAATCGCTGCCTTGGTAAATGCTACAGCCGACAATACCCGCTTCCTGAGGGAGATGGCGGGTCAGCAACAGCTTCAACAACAAGCAGGGAGAGGATTTCAACAGGGTCCCCGTGAGACCACTTATCTGGATTTCTCAGAGACTCGTCCGCCTCTCTTCGTCAAAGCAGAAGATCCGCTCGAAGCTGACGAATGGATAAGGGTCATAGAACAGAAATTTGGCCTTCTTCGCTGCTCAGAAACCCAGAAGCCACTATTTGCGGCTCAACAACTTCGAGGCCCTGCCAGCACTTGGTGGGGGAACTTCGTGGCCATCCAACCGGATAATCATCAAATTACATGGAATGAGTTCAAAACAGCATTCCGTGAGCACTATATTCCTGAGGGAGTGCTGCACATGAAGCAAGAAGAATTCATGAAATTGAAACAAGGGGGAGATACTGTGAATCAGTACCTCAACAAGTTCAATCACCTGTCCCAGTACGCAATTGATCAGGTGAATACAGATTTGAAAAAGAAGAATTGTTTTATGAGGGGACTGAACGACCGGATGCAGCGAAAGATGGCTGCATGTATTGATCTTACTTATGGAAAGGCTGTCAGCACAGCCTTATCTGTGGAGGCCAAATATGCAAATTCTGGGAAAAGTAAGGGATTTAGTGGTGATCGGCCTAGTCAGGGCCCGGTAAAGAGGCAACGGTTTATTCTCCGGCCCTCTAACCAGAACCGTCCAAGTGCACCATCTTTCCCTTTCAAGCAGCCTACAATTATTCGTCCCAACAAAGCTCCCACTGTCCAAAATCAGCCGGGTGCCCCAGGCACTCGATTCCCTGCACTGCCAAGTTCTTCAACTGGATGTTTTAACTGTGGCAAATCTGGGCATTTTATTAAAGATTGTCCCTATCCTCGGCAAAATCAAGCTAATAATCAGCAAGGATCGGGAAGTTCAGCTCCAGGCAAGGGAAGTACTTCGGGCAAGAATACCAAAAAGACGGGGCGAGTATATTATACGCAAGTGGCTACCACACCGGAAGGAGAGCCGGTGATGATGGGTATGTTCCCTGTGGCCAGTCACCCTGCACTAATTCTTTTTGATTCTGGTGCTTCACATACCTTCATTAGCAAGACATTTGTGGAGCAACATCACATTACATGTCATGAATCCAAAGAGGGTTTTAAAATTCATTCACCTGGGGGATACATTTTTACTAAAGAAGTGGCCTATGGAGTGCCAGTAACTATGGCCGAACGGAACTTTCCTGCTAACATGATTGTTCTAAGAGGCCAGGATATAGATGTAATTCTGGGTATGAATTGGTTAACTCAACACAAGGCAGTACTCAACACTGAACTCAGAACCGTCAGGTTGAGTTATAATCAGGAAGAAATTCTCTTGTCTCTCCCCAAAACCAATCCAGTCAAAGCTTCTGGTAGAATCTTTGAAGCCATTGTACCGGAGATCAAAAACATTCCGGTAGTTTGTGAGTTTCCAGATGTGTTTCCGGAAGATTTGCCTGGACTGCCCCCTGAAAGAGACGTGGAATTTGTAATTGAGCTAAAGCCCGGTACGGCTCCCATTTCCCGAAGATCGTACCGTATGCCCCCTAATGAATTAGCAGAATTGAAGATTCAATTGCAAGATCTGCTGAATAAAGGATTTATCCGGCCAAGCTCGTCTCCTTGGGGTTGTCCCGCCATCTTTGTGAAGAAGAAGGATCAAACCTTGCGCATGTGCGTGGACTATCGGCCCCTAAATGAGGTCACCATCAAGAATAAGTACCCTCTTCCAAGGATTGATATCTTATTTGATCAACTGACTGGGGCGAGGGTGTTTTCCAAAATTGATCTCAGGTCGGGCTATCATCAAATCCGTATTCGGCCCGAGGATATACCGAAGACCGCATTCACTACGCGGTATGGATTGTTTGAATATCTAGTAATGTCTTTCGGGCTCACTAATGCTCCTGCCCACTTCACCTATTTGATGAACTCGGTGTTTATGCCCGAGTTGGACAAGTTCGTGGTGGTCTTCATCGATGATATTTTGATATACTCTAAAAATGAAGAGGAGCATGCTCAGCACCTACGGATTGTATTGACGCGCCTGAGGGAACATCAACTATATGCCAAGTTCAGCAAGTGCGCGTTTTGGCTGGAAGAAATTCAATTTTTGGGGCACGTATTATCAGCTAAGGGGATTGCGGTAGATCCTAGCAAAGTCAAGGATATTCTGGAGTGGAAACCTCCAACGACTGTTCACCAAGTCCGGAGTTTTCTTGGACTAGCAGGATACTATCGCAGATTTATACCTGATTTTTCTAAGCTTGTGAAGCCAATCACAAGTTTATTGAAGAATGATACCAAGTTCAATTGGTCTTCTAAATGTAATGAAGCCTTTGAGCAACTGAAGACATTATTGACCACTGCTCCGGTCTTGGCTCAACCGGACATCACTAAACCTTTTGATGTATATTGTGATGCGTCAGGCAGTGGACTCGGCGGTGTGCTAATGCAAGAAGGCCGAGTGATTGCATATGCTTCAAGGCAGTTACGCCGACATGAGGAGCACTATCCAACTCATGATCTGGAGTTAGCTGCGGTGGTTCATGCCCTGAAAATATGGCGTCACTATCTGCTGGGAAACATCTGCCACATATATACAGATCATAAGAGTTTGAAGTATATATTTACCCAGTCAGAGTTAAACATGAGGCAAAGACGATGGCTTGAGCTTATTAAAGATTATGAACTGGAAATCCATTATCACCCAGGCAAGGCCAATGTGGTGGCAGATGCATTGAGTCGTAAGACTACCTGCCACTGTCTTATAGTAAAGACCCCCGAAAGCACTTTGTGTCAAGAAATGGAAAAGTTAAACCTAGGGATAATCCAGCAAGGGACTTTGAATCAACTGAAGCTTGAGTCAACCATTTTGCAAAGGGTAATTGATGCTCAAAAGGATAATCTGGGCATGAAACACATACGAGAGAAGATCAGGGCTGGAACAGCCCAATGTTTCAAGGAAGATGATCAAGGTGTGTTATGGTTTAATAACCGCATAGTAGTGCCGAAGAATGAAGAACTCCGCCAGCAAATTTTAGATGAAGCTCATCTTAGTCGCTATTCCATTCATCCGGGAAGCACTAAGATGTACCAAGATTTAAAGCAACACTACTGGTGGACGAAGATGAAGATTGAAATTGCACGCTATGTGGCTAAGTGTGACACCTGCAGACGTGTCAAAGCCATACACGTGAAAGCTGCTGGTCCATTGCAGTCATTACCAATACCAACATGGAAATGGGAAGACATCAGCATGGACTTTATTGTGGGATTGCCCAGGACGGCCAAGGGGTATGATTCTATTTGGGTTATCGTTGATCGACTCACAAAAATTGCCCATTTCTTACCCGTCAGGGCCAAATATACTGTAGCCACTTATGCAGCATTGTATATCAGCCGTATCCTCAGTTTGCATGGTGTTCCAAAAACCCTAGTGTCGGATCGTGGACCTCAATTCGTATCCAAGTTCTGGGAAGAACTTCATAAATCCTTGGGTACCAAATTGATCCACAGTTCGGCCTATCATCCTCAAACCAGTGGACAAACTGAGAGAGTGAACCAAATACTTGAAGATATGCTGCGGGCATGTGTCCTGGATTTCTCGCAAAAATGGGATGAGTGTTTGCCCTTAGCGGAGTTTTCATACAATAACAGTTACCAGGAAAGCATCAAGATGGCACCTTTTGAAGCTTTGTATGGGCGACGGTGTCGAACTCCGTTAAATTGGTCTGAACCTGGAGAAAGATACTTCTTTAGGCCTAATATGGTAAAAGAGGTCGAAGAAAAAGTGCAGAAAATTATTCATAATATGAAGGAAGCTCAGACTCGACAAAAGAGTTATGCAGACCGACGACGACAACCCTTATGTTTTCGGGTAGACGACCATGTCTACTTGAAAGTTTCACCGATGAAGGGTGTATCGCGTTTCGGGGTTAAAGGAAAACTTGCACCCAGATACATTGGTCCATTCCTGGTACTTGAACAATGTGGACCAGTGGCATACCGACTTCAGCTCCCCGAAACATTGTCTGCCGTGCATAATGTGTTCCACGTGTCCCAATTGAAGAAGTGTCTTCGGGTTCCCGATCGAACCGTTGAAGTGACTGATGTTGTCCTGGAACCAGATTTAACGTACTCGGAACATCCCATTCGAGTTCTGGATCAAAAGGACAGGGTTACCCGGAGAAAGACTCTTAAGTTTTATAAGATACAGTGGAACCAGCATTCGGAAGATGAAGCTACATGGGAAACCCAAGACTTCTTAGACAAGAATTTCCCAGGCTTTCTAGCCTCTTGTAAATTGTAAAGTTTGTATAGCTGTGTAATAAAGGAATGAACCCCCACACCACCCCTGCCTTGTACCAGAAATCAGGAAATAAAAACATGACACATTTCCTTTTCCATTACTCACCCTAGGACTTTAAATCTCGGGACGAGATTCTTTTATGGGGGGAAGGATGTAACACCCCTGGTGTTACTATAATTAAAACTTGAGCATGGCATCATGAGTATGGGCATTGCATATGTTTGACACACCTAGAGTGCATTCACTAGGCAAAAATTTCAAACAAGTTGTATTGTTTTAAAGTTTTACAAATAGGACCCTGGTTTAAGTACTTAACCCTAAATAGTGGTTAAAGGGGTAAAGCTTAACCCAAGTTGAGAAAAACTTTAGGGCTTGTGAGAAAAGTCATCCAATATCCCCAAACACTAAGTTGAATCACATTTATAACCCTGGAATGCCAGAAACCCTAATTGGAACCCTGGAAAACCCTAAAACCAAACCCTAGGGGCCTAAGTGCAAAATTAGTCCACTTTTGGGCTAAAGTGCAAAAACCAAGTCAAACAAGTGTTTCAAGTCTATTGGATCACAAAAATGTGGACTTGAAAGCAAAACCCTAAGTTTTGGACCTAAATGCAAAATGGACCTCACATGAGTTATCTCTAAGTCTGAAAAATCAGTGCATGGGCTCAACTTTGGGGCTTTGTAACTTGCAGAGTATAGGGTTTTTGCCCTAGATCACCACATCAAAGTTGAAGACCAATAATAGGAGAACAACTTTGCTAAAGGGTGCAAGCATAGCTGTTATGAGAAATTTGCAGAAAAACCCAGTCCAAAACTGGCTGTCAGACTGTTGAAGCTGAATTTCAGAATTGCAGTGTTATGGGGTGAACTTTGAGCTCAAACCCAAGTATGATCCAGTGCTCAAATGTGTTCAAGTCCTATAGTTGGATTGTAGCTGGTTTGTAGCTCTAAAACTTTACTACAGAGAGTTGGCATAGCTTTCACACAAAAATTTGAGAAAATTTGACTCTAAGATGGACTGTCAGTCGCTCTGATGAGGAGTTCTGATGGTACAGTAGTTAAACGGATCAGGACGCCAGCACTGCTTGCTCGCCGCCGGTGGCCTGCCACCGTTGATCATTGGTCACCGGGACTCGTGCGCCGGGGTCCTCGGATAAGCACAGCCCAGTAGGACTCCTCGCCGCCGGTGAGCTGGAAGCCACCCGGTCAGCTGCGGTACCCCTCCCCTGGCTCACCGCCCTTGGTTAAAGGGGGCTCGTCGCCGTTGAGCCGTCTCTGGGTCCGCCGCGTGTCCAAACCTCCCCACTGCATCGCCGTGACTCACCAATTGCATGCCCGGCGATCGCCGGAGCTACTGCCACGGTGAAAGCCGCTTTTCCCCGTACTGAGCTCATCTATCCCTCCGACCGCCAGCACAACCTCCTCAAATTGATCGCCGCCGCCGTCGCTCCCCATAAATTGAGCCCACCGTTAGCTTCGTAACTTTATCCAGAACCTCGACGTCCAGTATTGCTCCCAGTAGTTCACCGACGAGCTCCAATTCCACGTTTCCCCCAAATCGATCTCCGCCGCCGTGAAAACTAGCCTCCCCGTGGCCAGCTCGTTCTGGTACGTCGCCAATCGATTCGAGTATCGTTTTCGTGCCTATGCATGCTCGTGTTGCTCTCGGTGGCGTCCGTTTGCTCGGTCCGGCCGTGGTTGTACGGGAACGCGAGCTCGACGCCCCAGTTTCCGCCCTGTGCGTGGGCAGGACAATTTCTTGGAGCACCGTTCAAAATTGAGCGCCGTTCTTAGGTCGCCTTAGGTCCGTAGAGACTCCCCGACCGTTAGCTTGAGCATTCCTCGCCGGCCATGTCCAGTACGGGTCACGCCGGGAAGAATCCATGGCGCGGCGTGGTCAGGGGCTATCGCGGGAAAGAAACAGAAATCCGAGGACCTTTCTGCAATTCGTCAGTGACTCGAAACAATAGTGAAAGGACCGATCTCTGTTTAGCCAGAAACGCGAGGCCTTTTCTGCAAAACTGCCTGAGCGCGGACGCGCGGGCGCGGGCGCGGGCGCGGTTCTCCCTGGGCTTGGGCTTGTTGGGCTAGATTCGGCCCAGAGCTGTTTAATGTTTTTCTTTTTCTTTTTCAGTGAAGCTTGGGAAATTTGTAGGAAACTGTAGAAAAATCCTAAAATTGTGAGACCAATTTTCCTAGGCTTGTTATTTTCCATAGTATTTAAGAAAAATAATTTTATGATTTTTAGTTGGAATAGGGAATTTTAGGATATTTAAAATAGCCTAAACTATTGATTCTGGATTTTTAGAAAATAAATAATAAGTCCAAAATTTCCCAAACTTTTTATGTGAGCTTTTCACATTATTTAGGAGCCATGGGTAGAGTTTGGTTTGATTTGAACCTTGTTTGATCACTAAACCCAAAACCACCCCCCCTGCTCTATGAACTCCTTTACCGACTCCGGAAACCCTAAGTTTCCGGAACTCCGTGAAGGAAAGTTGCATTCAAGACATAACTAATAAGTTTATGTTAACTTTGCATCCTCATGAGCACCCCATGACATCCATTCTTATGCATGTATATGATTATATTAGAGCAAGAAGAAGAGGAAGAAGTTTCCGAAGAAGGGATACCACCCACCTCTGATCCCTAGGCAGACAACTGCTTCTATTTTGATATCTGTGGATCCGAGCCAGACACATCTGATAACAAAGGCAAGCCCCGGTGCATTTGCCACCTCCCTTGATGTTTTTAAATACTTTTCGCACACTTTAAGTCTAGTGAAATGTGCATTAGGTTTATAGGAGTTACCTGAAACCTTTTGATGCATTACTTTCCTTGATTTCCATACCTGTTTAGATACTTCTGTGAAGTATCAAAAGTATGATTTTCAAAAATGCTTAGACTTGCTTAGATCTTGTGGATAGAGGTTGTCCTCAATTTAACCATGGAGAGGATGGCTTCTACCCACAAGAATATTTTCATTTGGAGCGATAGTGGGATCTTACTGCAAAGTTCCCTGAGATGCTCTTTCCTCCTAAGGAACAGACACAATCCTAAGGATGGAAATACTCAAATTGAGACTTGGGGGTAGGAACAGGTGATGTTCTACCTAGGTTGGTTAAGGATTAACGCGTATGTAGGCGTGCTGACCGAGGACCCTTTAACTGGTCACATGCCTCGTCATGGGTAAGCCTTGCCTCGGGTAGACTAAGGCCGAAATAAGATAACACGAAATGGGAGTGGAGCGGTGGCGAGAGTAGCGTGTACCCTCCGTGGCAAGAGGCTGGACGGTGGTGTATCTGTGCTCTCGGTTTGCGTGAACCTGATCCGGTCTTAAGAACCCCGGTGGCGGGTTGACATATGCAAGGGTTAAGTGCTACATATGTCGTGTGATTGGAGATCCTCAGCTGAGTATAATCGATTCGGATCGCCGTACCTTCGCGGTTATGAAGACTTGGTCACTTCCCTGCAACCTAGAGTCAGGATGTGAAAACTATGGACAAAAATGATGTTGTCTTGATGTGATGAAAAATTAGACTAGATGCAAATGGAGTCTATTAATACTTAATATGGCGTTAAAAGATTGAAAGTAAGGACTCACTTTAGTAAGCAACTTCTGCGAAAATATAAGTTGACTTTTGCTAAAGCCTTACCTTGACTCCCCTATATCCAGCATACCCTTGAGAGTCTTTTCCTTAGTCGGGTAAGACTTGCTGAGTAATTCCATACTCAGGGTTTATCCCTTTGTTGTTTTTAGGTGGGGAAGTAGCAGACTTCTGCTGCTTCTGTGCTAAGGTGGTTCCCAACGAAGAGAAACAGGAATGAAGTGCGGGAGGACTCGGTCCTCCATCTTAAGATCTTTTGTTTTTAGCCCTTCGGGAGAAGTTTGTGTCTCCCTGGTTTGTATAATTAATACTTTTATGCACTCGCTCTTAGAACTGGTCTGTAATAACTTAACTTGAGCTTACTTTGGAAATAAATGTAAGATTATGTAATCGCTTCCGTATATCTTTATCTCCGATGATCTGTAATGTCTGCAAGACGGGTGAAACGTTCCTGGTGAGGTAAGGAAAGATACCGAGCTTGTCAAGTAACTTAGGAACATCTACAGGGTGTCTGATGTCTGTTAGACAAGGACAACTGTAGGTGGGCCTGATTACTTGGGAGGTTCCGTCACACTCCTGGTATTGCTCGCCGAAGTTCGGGGCGGTTCCAACTCCGGCGACAACTCCGGCGAGCAATTACTCCCAATCCGTGCATCGTCTGCCGAATCCGAGGATACCGCTGCGTTCGTCTTGTCGAGGGCTTCGTCGCAGCGCGTTCGGTTCGTCGATTGAATCCCCGAATCTCCGGCAATCGACGGATTTGGCTTCGGCTCCGGCGAGGGTCTTCTTCCCCGGTGAGAAACCTCCATTGTTGCACCTAGGGTTTCTTCGTTTATTCGTTTTCCCGTCCGTGCAGAGCATCTCCCACTCTCCCCTTACCTTCCCCCGGGGCGGCGCCCCTCCCCCTCCGTTTCCCCTCCCCGGCGGCGCCCCTTTCCCCCTCCCGGCGGTGGCGGTGGTGGCCGACGGCGGCGCTCGAGCTCCCGCGCCCCACGCCCGCGCGCACCCCTCCCCGGGAGCGGTGGCCGCGCCCCTCGCGCCTCGTGCGGCCGCGCCCACCTCCGGCCGGCCCAACCTCGTCCTCCCCTGCGCAGCCCCCTCCTCTTCCTCTCCTCTCTCTTCCATGGATGGGAGGAAGAAGATGAAGAGAGGAAGAAGACGATGGCAGTTCTGTAATTTAGTCCGCGCGAATTACAGTATGGTTTAAAACATTCATAACTTTTGCGTTTTAAACCCGATTCGATCCATTCAAGTTGCGTTAGATTCGTATTAAAATTATCTTAATTTAGAAATATTTATCCCAATTTTTGCACATTTTATTTAATTTAGTTAAACGTTTGTTTAACCAGTGACTACTAGAACGACGTTTCAATTTAAAAACCTAATTTAGTAATTCGATTTGCGCATTTATAATTAGTCACCAATATGATTAACCTTAACTGAAATGTTATTTATTAATAACTATTTAGTTTAATCATGTTGTTTAATTATTAGTTCCGCATGTCGGTCCGCGCGTGCCACGGTGCTGTTTCGCGCACGTCGTCGCGTGTCGTTCGCGAGTGTCGCGCGTGTTGTTCGCACGCGTTGTCGTGTGCCGTTCGCGTGTGTCGCGCGCCTTGCCGCGTGCCGTTCGCGCGTATCGCGCGTTGTCCGCGCGCTAAGTCGTTTGTGTCCGCGCGTTGCGCACATCGTGTTTGCACGTCGTGCGTCGTTAATTCGTCTCGCTTAGAATCGCTCATATTCATTAAGTTACTTGCTTAACTGTCAACTATTAAAATAGTAAGTTAGTCAAAACTAAGTAGTAGTATTAATTTTGCATTTGATTAATATCAATTAATATAATTATGTTGAATTAGATGTTCTAATTAGTACTTGTTTAACGTAAACGCGCTAACCCCTCGACCGTAGCTTCGACTATCGTGGTTCTTTTCCTCGCATAACTGTAGAAGCGCTCTCTATTTTATATTGCTCGCTTTTATAATATTTTATCTCGTATGGTGTAATGTTCTTATGCAAGTATATGTTTGTTTGTGCCTGTTTGTATTCGCTGTGCGTCGCGAATAGATTGCGATCCATTTCCGAGCTTCGAGGAATCGACGGTCAAGCTTCGGCGACCAAGTAATCTAGCTATTCGAGTTCCACGAAGTTGAAGACCCTGAGCACCTGTTTGGTGAAGGCAAGTGTCCTCTGACCCATTATGTCCTATCTACTTATAATTCACTGTCCCGCAAACAATGATCAAACTAAGGATTGACTAGCTTTCTATTTACTTATCCTTGTTTACCCTTTTGGGTTATCATGGTTAGCTTTATGCTATTGCTTTACTTTAATCAATGAACATGATGTGAATATTATGATACGATGTTGTTATCCCAATGATGATATTGTGATACCCTAGGGGGCTCGGGCCTTTTCCCTGAGTACCTCTCCGTAAGGACCTGTTCGTTGAGAGACCACCCGGGATAACAGTGCAACCATGAGGGTGAAATGGGGCGCCCTTAGCTAATTAATTAGAGGAACTAGAGGTGTAGTTGCTTCGCCGTCGTGCCGTCAATGGGGTCCAGGCACAGTGCTTGCTCTGCCGAGGCTGAGTGCCGAGGTTCTTTCGTTTTGCTTTTGTTAGTCACTCTCCTGCGGGGAGGAGTACTGTGTTTATCAAACTGGAGAAACCTAACGGGCGGCTACGATCTCTAGGGAATCTTTGTAAAAGCTACGTAGTGATACCCTGCCGGACCACCTAGGAAGTGATCAATGGGGAGTCATGATCCCCGGGCAGAACGGGAATCACGGCTCATGGGTAAAGTGTGCGACCTCTGCAGAGGGTAATGAAACTGATATATCAGCCGTGCTCACGGTTAAGAGCAGCCTTGGGATCCTCTTTGATTAGAGATACAACTGGTTCGAGACTCAATGGTTCTATTTATTATTTTGGTTCGATGACGATAATAATGTTCCTCGATGAGGAAATGATTCACGGGTTGGTTATATGATAAAACTTGGCTTCCACTAATAATAAATATCTGACCAACTAAAAGCAACCGCTTGAGCTTAACCCCACATAAAGCTAGTCCACCTCAGCCAAACGGGACATTTGCTGAGTACGTTGATGTGTACTCACCCTTGCTTTCACAAAACACCAGGTTGCCTTTGGTGCAATCTATGCTCAGGTAAAGAAGAAGGTGTCGAGGTGGACCTCCAGGAGTTCCAGGACGTCGACGAGTTCGAGGATTAGGCTAGCGACCTCCCCCAGTCAGCTGCCTGTGGTGGGTTGTTTACGTTGGCTACGTTTCGATTCTGCGTACTTTGATTTATATTATGTAAATGACTCTAGTCTGTAATATTATTACTTACTCTTTATTGTAATTCGAAGCATTGTGCTATGATGAGTCATTTATGTAATCGCTGTGTACGTGAATTACTGATCCTGGCACGTACATGGTTCGCATTCGGTTTACCTTCAAAACCGGGTGTGACATAAGTGGTATCAAAGCCGTGCTGACTGTAGGACCGCTGACCTAGAGTAGCATTGGTCGTTTTAAGGACTTATTGATTATTACTTCACCTCATCCTTGATTCTGCTTCAAAATACTAGTCACCTCACCTAATTATATGTTGTGCTCCTATATGCCTCCTTGCCAAAAGTATTTTATTCTAGTATGGTTTATACTTATCTCAATTTATTAGATCTAATCTCATCTTGTGCTTGCGACATCTTTGTAGATGCCCCCTGACCATAGCATTTAGTCTTTTGGGACTCTTTCCTCGCCCATTATTAAATTGCTACCATTTTACCATCTCCATTCCATTTTGTTATTGACATGCTCTTATCCTTGCATTTTTAATACCCTTATCCCTTAATCTAAAGTACTTACCCTTGTACCTCTATTGCCTATTTAAACAGTTCAATTTATGTGTCCATGACCTTCTTGTCTTCTGAGATCATTTCTTATTCTGTTGTTAAGTCGCTATCTTTCGGCAAGTTCTATGCCCTTGGTCTTAGCATGCTCGTATCCCTGGATTCTTTAATACTCTTATTTCAATACCTACCTCTAATAAAAACTCTGCTGCCTATTTAAACATTTCAGTTTATATGTCCATGATCTTACTGTCTTTTGAGACCCTTTCCTATTCTATTGTTAAGTCGCTATCTTTTTGGCAATTTGTACTCTCTTGGTCTTGGTATGCTCGTACCATTGGAATCTTGCATACCCTTATTTTTATATATGCTTACCTTTATATCCCAATATCTGTTTGAGATATTTCAGTTTACATGCCCTTGACCACCCTTGTTTCTCGATGATCCATGAGCGGTCATTCTACTTTGCATATCCTTGGTGATCCCGTTGTCTCCTTGTAACTTCACTCGGTAATGAATCTTTACTTCAACCCTTTTGTTGGAACCTTACCTATCTGACCCTTGATTGTTTTCTCCACTTTGTCATTTCACGAGTCTTGCCTTAACTATATCCTTTGTTATGCTTTTAATTATTATCATATGCACCCTTGACACCTCTATATCCTACATTGATGTTTGTCTCATACCTGCCCTTTAAAATCGCCCCTCTTCTGTCTCATACCTTCTTTCTCTTGGTTGTATCCTCTTCTTTGGCTCGCGAGTTTGTAACCTCATCCTTTGTTGTGCTTTTGTTTCTTATTGCCTTTACCCTTCTCATCTCTCAATCTTACCTTGGTGATTACGCTATGTTCGTTATCTAAAACCTCCAATCTCCCACCTTAGTTCAAGTGTGGTCTCTTACTTATCTCACCTGTGGTTATATCCTATACTTTACCTCTTGCAAGACTTATCTTATTTCTATTCTTGATTGTACCTAGATTCCTGTTTTTTAATGCACATTTACCTCTTCCTTTATATCCTGGCCTATTATCACCTTGACCATTGACCTCTCTCCATATTTACCATGATGTTTACCTATTTCTTAGCCTCACTTATTCCATTTCAATCCGAGAGTGTTATTTTCCCTATCCTGCTCTTGTTCATTTCCTTTCCCTTTGTCGCTTTGCAAGTCTTGTCTTACCTTAACTTCATCCTTTGTTGAGCTTTTGTTTGATATCATCCTTACCTTTGTAATCCGTAGATCTTGCCTTGATACTTATCTTAGGTCTGCTTGTTGAAATCCCCTTTTTTCTATCTCAATTCGACAGATATGTTTTACTTATCTCACCCTTGACTATATCCTCTTCTTTACCGCGTGTAGGCCTAGACATAACTCCATTCGTTATTGTATTTGTACCACTTGCTCTTCTATGCCTTTATCTTTTCTCTTACACCCTTGTCCGTTATCGCCTTTGGCCCTTGCGATATTTATGTCTTCTACCTAAATGCTTACCTTAAACTTATCCTTTAAATCCTCCCCTTTCTTTCAACCCAGTTTGAGAGTTGCGAGTTACCTACCTCTCCCTTGATTTCTCTTCACTTCTTTTCGCCTTACAAGTGTCGTCTTAATTCCATCCTTTGTTGTGTTTTGATTTTCTATCACCATCACCTTGTCATCCATCGATCTTGCCTTGATACTCATCCTTATTCATACTCAAAAAAAATCTCTGCTCTTCCACCTCAAATTGAGAGTGGCAGTTTACCTATCTGGCCCTTGGACGTACCCTCTTTTTTCACTTGCACGTCATGTCTTAACTCCACCCTCTGTGGTATTTATATCCTTGGTTCTTATACCCATTTACATCATCTTCTACATCCTTGTCCATTATTACCTTTAAACCCTCGTTATACCTATGCCCTTGCCCACATGCTTATCTTGAACCTACCCTTTAAAGCCTGCTCTTTTCCATCGCTTTTTGAGGATAATGCCTCACCTACTTCACCATTGATTGCTTCCCCTTTTTTTGATGCCTCACAAGTTTTGTCTAAAATACATCCTTGGTTGTGTTTGTCTGTTATCACCTTAACCCTTGTCATCCCTTGATCTTTACCATGATGCTTATCTTGCACCTGCATTTTAAAGCCTCCTCTCCCATTTCATTTCAAGAGTGATGTCTTGCCTATCCTGCTCTTGTTCATTCCCTTTTTCCTCTGTCATGTTGCAAGTCTTGTCCTAACTCTATCTTTTGGTGTGTTTTTGCCTTTCACCTCCCTTACCTTTGTAATCTCTAGATCTTTCCATGATGTTATCTTATGCCTACCTTTTGAAATATCATCTTTTCCATCTCGATTTGAGAATGGTGTTTTACCTATCCTGACCTTGGTTGCATTCTCTCCCTTGTCAGTTACAATCATTGCTTTAGCTCCATCCTTTATTATGCTCATGCCCCTACCCTCCATGTCTTATTATTTCCCTTGCCTTTTGTTGGCCTTAGAGGAAAGACCACCATTTAATTAAAAGGAACATATAGCAACGAGATGTTTGTTGATGCGTTCTCATGATGTTTGTTCTTCTGCTATGGCTGATTTGCTTCTTTGGAATGAGTGTTGATGTGTTGTGGCCCTTGGACCGCAATGGAATCTGTTTACTAGGTGAGTGCCATAGAGTTAAGTAGTTGGGTTCTCCCCCTGCTCTCTCTAATCCGTCTATACTTACCTTTTCTCGTTATTCTTTCCTCTTACACCTGTCCTTTTGGCAACCTCCAACTCCTCCAAATCAGTCAAGATCAGAGTCGGACACAACTTCATCAAGTGGGTATCAATGCTCTTGTTAAGGGGGTTAGCCGCTAACCCTCATGAAGACAATGCGATCGACATCAACCAACAAGATCAGAGTGGCGCAGCGAAAGCGTGTGTGGGTCCTAACCCACAGGTCCAGGAGATCCTCAAGAATTGCATCAATCGGTCTCAAGCATCTGATGGTCAAAGCAACCAATTCACAAGTCAAGCCGGCAGAGGCAAAGTTGAGTTAGAAAAAGCTACGAAAGACTAATGAACCAATCTCATTTTCTTGCTAGCCTCTTCTTTAATCTCGAGGACGAGATTCTGTTAAGGGGGTTAGATTTGTAACACCCTGAATTTGGGGGTATAAAATTTCTTTTCTAATATCCACCAAATTCAGGTGTTACTCTCTCAGTTCTTCGCTTTCCTTTCTCTTTTCCCTAAAAATGGAGAATTATTTTGTTTTATATTAGCGTAAACCTAGTGGAATGAGCCCTAGAGGCACTTTGGTTGTTGCATTCATGCCGATGCATGGTGTTTCTAAGTGCAAAATGTGTTTGAAACATGTTAATATATCTTATAGAAGCGCTCGGTAAATTTTCATATTTTTCAGAATATTTTTCTATTTTCCGGAAACCAAAATCTATTTATTTGGGGACCTTAAAAATGTTTTTAGAAATTCTAATTATGTTTTTTGAGTTCATTAGGTGCCAAAATATTTATAGGAATTTTTCTGGAATTTTTGAAAGCATATATAATATTTTGAGCATAAAATATGGATTTCTAGGCTTTTTTCGAATTTTAAAATAGTAAAATCCGAATTTTAACCGAATTTTCATCTCATCCAAACCCTAGATATATATACATGTCCGGCTTCATCTCGTCGAGCCCGTTCCAGAACACAAAACGTTTCCCCCAAATCCAATCCCTACCTCCCGGTATTGCTCGCCGAAGTTCGGGGCGGTTCCAACTCCGGCGACAACTCCGGCGAGCAATTACTCCCAATCCGTGCATCGTCTGCCGAATCCGAGGATACCGCTGCGTTCGTCTTGTCGAGGGCTTCGTCGCAGCACGTTCGGTTCGTCGATTGGATCCCCGAATCTCCGGCAATCGACGGATTTGGCTTCGGCTCCGGCGAGGGTCTTCTTCCCCGGTGAGAAACCTCCATTGTTGCACCTAGGGTTTCTTCGTTTATTCGTTTTCCCGTCCGTGCAGAGCATCTCCCACTCTCCCCTTACCTTCCCCCGGGGCGGCGCCCCTCCCCCTCCGTTTCCCCTCCCCGGCGGCGCCCCTTTCCCCCTCCCGGCGGTGGCGGTGGTGGCCGACGGCGGCGCTCGAGCTCCCGCGCCCCACGCCCGCGCGCACCCCTCCCCGGGAGCGGTGGCCGCGCCCCTCGCGCCCCGTGCGGCCGCGCCCACCTCCGGCCGGCCCAACCTCGTCCTCCCCTGCGCAGCCCCCTCCTCTTCCTCTCCTCTCTCTTCCATGGATGGGAGGAAGAAGATGAAGAGAGGAAGAAGACGATGGCAGTTCTGTAATTTAGTCCGCGCGAATTACAGTATGGTTTAAAACATTCATAACTTTTGCGTTTTAAACCCGATTCGATCCATTCAAGTTGCGTTAGATTCGTATTAAAATTATCTTAATTTAGAAATATTTATCCCAATTTTTGCACATTTTATTTAATTTAGTTAAACGTTTGTTTAACCAGTGACTACTAGAACGACGTTTCAATTTAAAAACCTAATTTAGTAATTCGATTTGCGCATTTATAATTAGTCACCAATATGATTAACCTTAACTGAAATGTTATTTATTAATAACTATTTAGTTTAATCATGTTGTTTAATTATTAGTTCCGCATGTCGGTCCGCGCGTGCCACGGTGCTGTTTCGCGCACGTCGTCGCGTGTCGTTCGCGAGTGTCGCGCGTGTTGTTCGCACGCGTTGTCGTGTGCCGTTCGCGTGTGTCGCGCGCCTTGCCGCGTGCCGTTCGCGCGTATCGCGCGTTGTCCGCGCGCTAAGTCGTTTGTGTCCGCGCGTTGCGCACATCGTGTTTGCACGTCGTGCGTCGTTAATTCGTCTCGCTTAGAATCGCTCATATTCATTAAGTTACTTGCTTAACTGTCAACTATTAAAATAGTAAGTTAGTCAAAACTAAGTAGTAGTATTAATTTTGCATTTGATTAATATCAATTAATATAATTATGTTGAATTAGATGTTCTAATTAGTACTTGTTTAACGTAAACGCGCTAACCCCTCGACCGTAGCTTCGACTATCGTGGTTCTTTTCCTCGCATAACTGTAGAAGCGCTCTCTATTTTATATTGCTCGCTTTTATAATATTTTATCTCGTATGGTGTAATGTTCTTATGCAAGTATATGTTTGTTTGTGCCTGTTTGTATTCGCTGTGCGTCGCGAATAGATTGCGATCCATTTCCGAGCTTCGAGGAATCGACGGTCAAGCTTCGGCGACCAAGTAATCTAGCTATTCGAGTTCCACGAAGTTGAAGACCCTGAGCACCTGTTTGGTGAAGGCAAGTGTCCTCTGACCCATTATGTCCTATCTACTTATAATTCACTGTCCCGCAAACAATGATCAAACTAAGGATTGACTAGCTTTCTATTTACTTATCCTTGTTTACCCTTTTGGGTTATCATGGTTAGCTTTATGCTATTGCTTTACTTTAATCAATGAACATGATGTGAATATTATGATACGATGTTGTTATCCCAATGATGATATTGTGATACCCTAGGGGGCTCGGGCCTTTTCCCTGAGTACCTCTCCGTAAGGACCTGTTCGTTGAGAGACCACCCGGGATAACAGTGCAACCATGAGGGTGAAATGGGGCGCCCTTAGCTAATTAATTAGAGGAACTAGAGGTGTAATTGCTTCGCCGTCGTGCCGTCAATGGGGTCCAGGCACAGTGCTTGCTCTGCCGAGGCTGAGTGCCGAGGTTCTTTCGTTTTGCTTTTGTTAGTCACTCTCCTGCGGGGAGGAGTACTGTGTTTATCAAACTGGAGAAACCTTACGGGCGGCTACGATCTCTAGGGAATCTTTATAAAAGCTACGTAGTGATACCCTGCCGGACCACCTAGGAAGTGATCAATGGGGAGTCATGATCCCCGGGCAGAACGGGAATCACGGCTCATGGGTAAAGTGTGCGACCTCTGCAGAGGGTAATGAAACTGATATATCAGCCGTGCTCACGGTTAAGAGCAGCCTTGGGATCCTCTTTGATTAGAGATACAACTGGTTCGAGACTCAATGGTTCTATTTATTATTTTGGTTCGATGACGATAATAATGTTCCTCGATGAGGAAATGATTCACGGGTTGGTTATATGATAAAACTTGGCTTCCACTAATAATAAATATCTGACCAACTAAAAGCAACCGCTTGAGCTTAACCCCACATAAAGCTAGTCCACCTCAGCCAAACGGGACATTTGCTGAGTACGTTGATGTGTACTCACCCTTGCTTTCACAAAACACCAGGTTGCCTTTGGTGCAATCTATGCTCAGGTAAAGAAGAAGGTGTCGAGGTGGACCTCCAGGAGTTCCAGGACGTCGACGAGTTCGAGGATTAGGCTAGCGACCTCCCCCAGTCAGCTGCCTGTGGTGGGTTGTTTACGTTGGCTACGTTTCGATTCTGCGTACTTTGATTTATATTATGTAAATGACTCTAGTCTGTAATATTATTACTTACTCTTTATTGTAATTCGAAGCATTGTGCTATGATGAGTCATTTATGTAATCGCTGTGTACGTGAATTACTGATCCTGGCACGTACATGGTTCGCATTCGGTTTACCTTCAAAACCGGGTGTGACAGTTCTACTTAACTCCAATTAGTTCTAACAAAAGGATTAGCTACATGCATAACTCGAATCATGACCATTTTTAGTTGATCGACATTGGATGAGGTAGATAATTACTTACATGTATTAACTAACATAAACAATTTCTAATTTGGGTTTCCATTTATTGATTACATAACACGATCACTACGCATGGAATGCACAGGGGGGGTAGAAGGGTGGCTCGGGGTAGACGATCGTGTCGCGAACGAGTCGCGCACGCGTCGGGGCCGCGCGCTGGCTGAGCTCGAGGCCGCGCGCCAAAGGTACGCTGGGCCGAGCTCGAGGCCGCGCCGAGGCCATCATGACGCGAGCAGGGCACGCCGACGGCACGCCGGGGCGGGCGGGCGAACACGGGCGACGGCGACGTCGCGGACAGGGGAGCGCGTCGAGCCGCCATGGCCGGGACAGCCGGGGCCGGCAGGCGCGGGGCGACGAGCAGGGGTCGGGCTCGCCGGGGCGGGGCCGGGCGTGACCGGGGTGAGGCCGGGCGCGGGTGGGGGCCGCCGGGGCTGGGCGCGACGCCGGCGAGCGCAGAATGAGGCCGGGCGCGGCCGGCGCGATCGCGGCGGGGCATGGGGCGGGGAAGGGGCGGGGCGGCTCGCCGGAGCAGGGCCGAGCACGGGGGCGGCCAGGCCGAGGCGTGGCGGGGCGGGGCCAGGCTCGCCGGGGGGGCGGCTCGCCGGGACCGGGCGGGGTCAGGGTGGGGCGGCGCGGGGGCGGCCGAGCCGGGGCGCGGCGAGGAGGGGCCAGCGCGGGACGGCCGAGCTGGAGCCAGGCGCGGCGGGGCCGGGGACGGCCGAGCCGGGGCACGGCGAGGCGGGGCCGACCGAGGACGGACGGGGGACGCCGGGGGCGGCCGAGCCGGGGCGCGGCGAGGCGGGGCCGGCGCGGGACGGCCGAGCCGAGGCCGGGCACGGCGGGGCCGGGGACGGCCGAGCCGGGGCACGGCGAGGCGGGGCCGGCCGAGGACGGTGCGAGGGCGGCTGAGCCGGGCGGCTCGCCGAGCGGCCGGGCGGGCGAGGAAGGAGGAGGGAGAAGGGGGAAGGAGAAAGGAGGAGGGGGGGCCTCACCGCGGCGGGGGAGGGCGGCGCGGCGGCGGCGCTGGGGAGGGAGCGGCGGCGCTAGGGCAGGGAGAGGGCGGCGACGGCGCTAGGGTTAGGGAGAGGGAGAGAGAGAGGGAGAATGACGGGCGAGGCCCGCGGGGAGGGAAATTTTTGGGAAAAGGGGGGAGGGGGCGGCTGGGCCGCTTGGGCCCAAAGGGGGAGGGGGCGGGCGCGGTTGGTCCGGCCGGGACGGCCCACGGCGGGGGAGGGAAGGGGGGAAGGGGGGGGCGGCTGGGCCGCCCAGCTGGGCCGGCGCGAAGGGGGAGGGGGCGGCTAGGCCAAAAGGGAAGAAGGGGGGAGAGAGAAAAAGAAAAGGTTTTCCCTTTTTATATCTATTTTTTTCTATATGAATGCTTTCACACTTTCAAACAACCAAAAATGCATGGTTCGGCATGATGCAGTAAATCAAAGAAATTAACTCTAGGGTTTACTATTATCACATAACTTAAAGTTTTGAAGACGGTTGAGGTTTTAGCGAAAAGAAATGGGAAAGAGAGGTAACGCCCGAATTTAGCGAGCGATAGAGAAAAGAAAAAAAAATCAACTCGAAATTCGGGGCGTTACAAACCTATCCCCCTTAAAAGAATCTCGCCCTCGAGATTCAGGGTTGGCTAGCAAAGAGCTCAGGGTATTTAGCCATCAGATCATCTTCACGCTCCCAGGTTGCTTCTTCCTCTGAATGATGATTCCACCTGACTTTGCACATTCTGATGGTCTTCCTTCGGGTGACTCTGTCTGCGGTCTCAAGGATTTGCGTTGGCTTTTCAACGTAGGTCAAGTCCTCCTGGACTTCAAGACCTTCAACTAGCAACTGCTCTTCTGGCACTCGCAGACACTTTTTCAACTGAGACACATGAAAACATCATGCACGGCAGACAAATTCTCTGGCAAACTGAGCTGATAGGCGACTTCTCCATGCCTTGCGAGGATTTGATACGGACCGATGTAGCGGGGTGCTAGCTTGCCTTTGACTCTGAATCTTCTGACTCCTCTGATCGGTGACACTTTCAGATAGACGAAGTCTCCAACCTCAAAACTCAGCTCTCTTCTTCTTGTATCTGCATAGCTTCGCTGTGTTGATTACGCGATCTTCAGGTTCTCTCGATCCATCTTGATGTTCTCCTCAGCTTCAAGCAGAATGTCTGGCCCAAACACCTACTTTTCTCCAGGCTGATCCCATTGCAACGGAGTTCTACAACTCCTTCCATAGAGCGCCTGGAATGGTGACATCTTCAAACTGGCCTGGTAACTGTTGTTATAGGAGAACTCTGCATAAGGCAACTTCTTATCCCATCCGGACTGATCTTGCAACGCACAGGCTCTCAACATGTCTTCGAGGATTTGATTGGTTCTTTCAGTCTGACCATCTGTCTGCGGATGATAGGCTGAACTGAAATTCAGATGCGTGCCCAAGGCTTCATGCAACTGCTGCCAGAAATGAGAGGTGAACTGCGTTCCTCTGTCTGACACTATCTTCTTTGGCACACCATGAAGACAAACAATCCGAGACATGTACAGCTCCACCAATACTGCACTGCTGTAGTTGGTCTTGACAGGTATGAAGTGGGCTGACTTGGTCAAGCGGTCCACTACTACCCAAATGGAATCGTAGCCGGCTCGAGTGCGAGGCAATCCGACTATGAAATCCATACCAATTTCATCCCATTTCCACTGGGGAATTTGCAACGGTTGCAACAATCCAGCAGGTCTCTGGTGCTCTGCCTTGATCCGTCGACAACTATCACACATAGCCACATGCTTTGCGATTTCCCTCTTCATTCCGTACCACCAGAATTTCTTCTTCAGATCCTGATACATCTTCTCACTACCAGGGTGAATCGAATAGGCTGTCTCATGAGCTTCCTTGAGGATCAACTCCCGAATGGATTGGACATTGGGAACGCACAAGCGGTCTTTGAACCATATCACACCTTCTGCATCTTCTCAAAAATCTTTGCCTTTGCCTTCCAGAATCAGCCACCGGATCTCACTGATCCTCTCGTCATTCTTCTGCGCTTCTTTGATTTCCCGCTCCAGGGTAGGTTCTAACTCAATTGTGACTCCTCGCGAATTATTTAGAAATCCGAGACTCAACCTGTCAAACTCTTTGGCCAACTCATAAGGCATCGGACGAGCGACCATCAGATTGACTTGACTCTTCCTGCTCAAAGCATCTGCCACTACGTTCGCTTTGCCTGGATGGTAGTGAATCTCCAACTCATAGTCTTTGATCAACTCTAACCATCTTTGCTGCCTCATATTCAACTCTGACTGAGTGAATATGTACTTCAGACTCTTGTGGTCTGTGTAAACATCGCATTTTTGTCCATACAGATAGTGCCTCCATGTCTTCAATGCGTGAACCACTGCTGCCAACTCTAGGTCATGGATTGGGTAATTTTTCTCATGAACCTTCAACTGTCGGGACGAGTAAGCCACAACTCTTCCTTCTTGCATCAATACACATCCCAAACCAGTGTAACAAGCATCGCAATACACCGAGAAGGGCTTGTGCACATCAGGCAAGACTAAGACAGGCGCTGTAGTCAACTTCTCTTTCAGCATTTCGAAGGCCTCTTGACATTTCTGGGTCCACTTGAACTCAACCTTTGTCGGGGACCATAATTAGGGGTACCCTCAAGATGCCTAATTCTCAGCTGGTAACCCTCATCAGCATAAAGCTGCAGAGGCCTGATGGGTTTGATTAAGTCAGGGATCAGTCCATACGAGTGACTTGACCACGCCACGCCCGAGCCTAGCCTCGGGCGAGGGCAGCCGACCCTAAGATGACTCCGTCTCGCCTGAGGCCTCCTCTTTCACGGCAGACGCATCTCCGGCTCGCCCTAGGCCCCGCCTTCGATAAGAAGAAACCCTGACTAAATCACCGCGCCAACCGACCCAGTCGCCGGGGCGTTTAATGCAAAAGGTAAGACCGACGGGCGACCAGACTTCGCCAGAGGTGCCATAGGAGGCTCCGCCCGACCCAGGGCTCGGACTCGGGCTAAGGCCCCGGAAGACGGCGAACTCCGCTCCGCCCAAGGGCTCGGACTCGGGCTAAGGCCCCGGAAGACGGCGAACTCCGCTCCGCCCAAGGGCTCGGACTCGGGCTAAGACCCCGGAAGACGGCGAACTCCGCTCCGCCCGACCCAAGGGCTCGGACTCGGGCTAAGGCCCCGGAAGACGGCGAACTCCGCTCCGCCCAAGGGCTCGGACTCGGGCTAAGACCCCGGAAGACGGCGAACTCCGCTCCGCCCGACCCCAGGGCTCGGACTCGGGCTAAGGCCCCGGAAGACGACGAACTCCGCCTCGCCTGACCCAGGGCTCGGACTCCGCCTCGGCCTCTGCCGAACGATCTCCGCCTCGCCCGACCCAGGGCTCGGACTTTGCCTCTGTCTTGCAGGACGGACTCGACCTCGGCTTCGGAGGAGCCTCCACGACGCCTGACCTAGGACACGAGACCGCCACGTCAACAGGAAGCGCCATCATCACCCTGCCCTGAGCCGACTTGGGTCGCAGAGGACAAGACCGGCGTCCCATCTGGCCAGCCATGCCAGATAGGCAAATGATGGCGCTCCGCTAGACCATGACGACGGCGACTCTCAGCTCCCTTACGAAAGCAGGAGGACGTCAGCAAGGGCCCAGCCACTCCGACAGCTGTCTCCCCATCCGGCTCCGTTACTCCTCCAACAGCCACGACGCCACACCAACAGGGTGCCAAGATCTCACCGGCTGCCACCTTGGCATGTACATAGGGCGCTAGCTCTCCCTCGCTAGACACGTAGCACCTTGCTACACCCCCATTCTGTACACCTGGACCCTCTCCTTACGACTATAAAAGGAAGGACCAGGGCCTTCTTAGAGAAGGTTGGCCTCGCGGGGACGAAGGGCAGGGGCAGGCGCTCTCTCGGGGCCGCTCGCTTCCCCTCACCTCGCGCGGACGCTTGTAACCCCCTACTGCAAGCGCACCCGACCTGGGCGCGGGACGAACACGAAGGCCGCGGGAATTCTCCGACTCCCTCACGACCCGGCTCCGGCCACCGACCTCTCTCTCTCTGTTCCCCCCTTCGCGCTCGCCCACGCGCTCGACCCATCTGGGCTGGGGCACGTGGCACTCTCACTCGTCGGCTCGGGGACCCCCCGGTCTCGGAACGCCGACAGTTGGCGCGCCAGGTAGGGGCACACTGCGTGTTGACGTTCGATTTCCCGTCAAGCTCCAGATGGGCAGTCTCCAACAACCTCTTCAACCCGGGACGGTGCTCCGTTTCGGGAACCTCGAGTTCATGTCTCTCGACGGCAACTACGACATGGTACTCCTTCCACCGCCGCGCGACAGCGACATCGGTGGCGGACAGCCCGCCCGCCGGCGGCGGAATCGACGACGTCTTTCCCGCGTGGGGGAAGGACAACTTTCGAGCTCGCCCCATCCTCTCCCTCGCCATCGGAGGAGGAGGAGGCGGGGCAACCGGGGCCGAGCGGGAGATCGCGCTCCGACGGTTGTCGAGCAAATCGACATCCCCGGCGCCTCAACGGAGGACACGCCAAGCGTCGCCCTCGCGTTCAAGGCAAACGCGAGCGCCATCCCCCCGCAACACGTCGACTCCGAGCAAGTGGACGACGCCAGCACGCTCACGGAGGGCCTGCAGGACGTCGCCCTCGTACCTAAGACGACGGCGCAGTCAGCCCCCGACTTGACTTCATCGCCCCTCGTCGACAAAAAGGTACCGACTGCTACCCGTCTTTCGTCATTTCGACTCGGCCTCAGCCCGCCTGGCGATCTCGCTTTGGCGGGCGCTCACATTGAGGCGAGTGCAACCTCTCTGGGGTTTCGTGTGCGGTCGCCTTGGGACCGATTGACGGGTGTCTCGACCTACGGACCCTCTGGGTCCGAGGAAGATGACGACCCCAGCATCTGCTGGGATTTCTCCGGATCTGGCAACCCTAGTGCCATGCGGGACTTCATGACCGCATGTGACTACTGCCTCTCCGACTGTTCCGACGGCAGCCACAGCCTTGGCGACAAGGACTGCGGCCCGAGTCGCGAATGTTTCCACATCGAGCTAGGGGATCCCTCCGGAGGCGGCTGTCTCGGCACGCCGGAGGATGGTGATCCCCCTAGGCCAGCGCCTCGCGCCGACATCCCGCGGGAGCTAGCTGTGGTCCCCGTTCCGGTGGGGGGTCACGACCCACAGCTCGAGCAAGTCCGCGGGGCGCAGGCCGGGCTCGATGAGGGAGCAGGAGCGCTCGAGGCAATCCGCCAGAACATCGGGCAGGTATGGGCGAGCCAGCCCCCGGCCGGAGGAATACGTCACCTGCCCCAAGGTCTCCAGCACCGCATCGCCAACGATGCCAGGGACAGACCGCCACCCGCATCCGGCGGAACCGGTCAGGACCTGGCCGCTGCAGCGATGCTCCTCCGCGCGATGCCGGAGTCATCAACCACCGAGGGTCGGCGAATCCAGGGAGAACTCAAGCATCTCCTGGAAGGCGCTGCGGCTCGGCGGGCCGAGAGCTCTGCCTCCCGAAGGCAGGGATACCCCTCGGAACCTCGTGCCGCGACTTCCCGACTCACGCGGAAAGCCTCGGTCTTCACCGGGCGCACGCGCAACACCGCGCCTGCGGCCCCGGGCCACCTCGGCGACGAGCGCCCTCATCGTGACCGTCGGGCACGCCTCGACGAGAGGGTTGAAAGGGAAATGTGCCCTTGGGCCATTTCTAAGTATTTTGGTGATTGAGTGCCAACACATGTGCTTAATTGTGAATTTGTGGACATGGATGAACAAGGTGCAAATCATGAAGTAAAGGTATGTTTCTAAGCCTTAGTACATTGGTTTTGTGGACTAACATATTTGTCTAAGTGTTAGAAACAGAAAGAAGAAAAAGAGAAAAGGGGAGAGAAAGACTTGGCTGTGTGCAGCCAAGTCCCAGCTCGGTCTGGAGCACCGGACTGTCCGGTGTGCACCGGACAGTGTCCGGTGCACCAGGCCGACTCGGCGCGAACTGGCCGCTCTCGGGAAATTGGCCGACGGCGTACGGCTAAAATTCACCGGACTGTCCGGTGTGCACCGGACTGTCCGGTGAGCCAACGGTCGGCCAGGGCCAACGGTCGGCCGCGCAATCCGCGCGGGACACGTGGCCGAGCCAACGGTCGGAAGACGGCACCGGACTGTCCGGTGTGCACCGGACTGTCCGGTGCGCCAACGGCTCTCAGATCTCCGCCGGTCTGCAACGGTCGGGAAGCACTGAATAAGGAAAGAAATCGGTCACCGGACATGTCCGGTGTGCACCGGACTGTCCGGTGCCCCCGACGACAGAAGGCAAGGATGGCCTTCCGGATTTGCGCTCAACGGCTCCTAGCTGCCTTGGGGCTATAAAAGGAGCCCCTAGGCGCATGGAGGAGACACACAAGCAACTCTTAAGCATTCTTGATCATCCACACAAGTTCTTTGCGCATTCGTTTGTGATTCTAAGTGATTCGAGCTCTGTTCTAGTGTGAACTCTGAGATAGTCATTCGAGCTCGAGTCTTGGCCGTGTGTGTGCGCTTTTGTTGTGGATTTGTGTGTGTTGCTTCCCTCCCTTACTCTGTGCTTTCTTTGTGATCATATACTTGTAAGGGCAAGAGACTCCAATTTGTGGAGATTCCTTGCAAACGGGATAGTGAAAGGAAAAGCAAAACACCGTGGTATTCAAGTGGGTCTTTGGACCGCTTGAGAGGGGTTGATTGCAACCCTCGTCCGTTGGGACGCCACAACGTGGAAGTAGGCGAGCATTGGCTTGGCCGAACCACGGGATAAACCACCGTGTCACCTCTGTCTTGATCTCTTGTGGTATTGTGTTTTGTTGAGACTTCACCTTAGCCACTTGGCAATAATCGTGCTAACACATAACAAGTTTTTGTGGCTTAAGTTTGAAGTTTTTACAGGATCACCTATTCACCCCCCCCCTCTAGGTACTCTCAATTGGTATCGGAGCCGTTCTATTCACAAAGGGACTAACCGCCCGAATAGATGGATCCTAAGGGGAAGGGTATTGTGATCAACGACAAAGAAAAGGAGACCTTCGTCAACGAGCCGAAGGACGACAAGCCTACCGACTCCGGCTCGGGCCATAGACGAAAGGAAGGGAAGAAGAAGAAGACGAGGCGTATCAAGGAGATCATCTACTACGACGATAGTGATGAATCCACTTCTTCCCAAAAGGACGACGACAACGACTACAGGAAGACGGTCAATTCGAACTTTTCATTTGATTATTCCCGTATTCAACATAGTTCGAATTCGCATTTGCTTTCCATTCCTCTTGGCAAACCTCCACACTTCGATGGGGAGGACTACGGATTTTGGAGTCACAAAATGCGTAGTCACTTATTCTCTCTCCATCCTAGCATATGGGAGATTGTGGAGAACGGAATGAAATTCGATAGCTCGGATAGCCCTATGCTTATAAATGAACAGATTCATAAAAATGCACAGGCTACTACTGTTCTCTTAGCATCTTTGTGCAGGGAAGAGTACAATAAGGTGAGCGGCTTGGACAATGCCAAGCAGATATGGGACACCCTCAAGATCTCTCACGAGGGGAACGACATCACCATGCTCACCAAGATGGAGTTGGTGGAGGGCGAGCTTGGACGGTTCGCCATGATAAGGGGAGAGGAGCCAACTCAGACGTACAACCGGCTCAAGACCCTTATCAACAAAATAAGGAGCTACGGAAGCACGCGTTGGACGGATCACGATGTCGTCCGCCTAATGCTCAGGTCCTTTACCGTACTTGATCCTCATCTCGTGAACAATATTCGTGAGAATCCCAGGTACACGATGATGACGCCCGAGGAAGTGCTTGGAAAATTCGTAAGCGGGCGGATGATGATCAAGGAGGCAAGATACGTCGACGAAGCGTTGAACGGTCCGATCAACGAGCTGCAACCCCTTGCTCTCAAGGCAACACGAAGCAAGGAGGCGCTACCTAGCAAGGTGGCACAGATTGAGGCGGCTGGCCTTAATGATGAAGAGATGGCTCTCATCATTAAAAGATTCAAGACGGTGCTTAAAGGTCACAAGGGACAACCAAGCAAGACCAAAGCCAAGGGGAAGCGCTCATGCTTCAAATGCGGTAAGCTTGGTCATTTCATTGCTAACTGTCCCGATAATGAAAGTGACCAGGAAAAGGGGAACAAAAGAGAGAAGAAGAAGCAATACAAGAAGGCAAAAGGCGAGGCGCATCTAGGAAAGGAGTGGGACTCGGATTGCTCCTCCTCCGACTCCGACAACGAAGGACTCGCCGCCACTGCCTTCAACAAATCGGCTCTCTTCCCCAACGAGCGTCTCACTTGCCTTATGGCAAGGGAGAAGAAGGTGAGTATTCAAGACTCCACTTATGCTTCTTCTAGTGATAGTGAGTCTAGTGATGATGACATAGATTATTCTTGCTTGTTCAAGGGCTTAGATAGATCTAAGATAGATAAAATCAATGAATTGATTGATGCATTGAATGAAAAGGATAGGCTTTTAGAAAAGCAAGAAGATTTATTGTATGATGAACATGATAAATTTGTAGAGGCACAAAAATCATATGCTTTAGAAGTGAAAAGAAATGAAATGCTTTCTAGTGAAATATCTTCCTGTCATGAAACCATTTCTACCTTAAGAAGTGTTAATATTGATTTAAGTGCTAAACTAGAAGTAGCTAGTAAATCAAATTCTTGTGTTGAACATGTTAAAATTTGTACTAGGTGTAAGGATTTTGATGTTAATGCTTGTAGTGAACACCTAGTTCTAATTTCCAAATTAAATGATGAAGTGGCTAGTCTTAATGCCCAACTTAAGACTAGCAAGAATGAAGTTGATAAAATAAAATTTGCAAGGGATGCCTACACGGTTGGTAGACACCCCTCAATTAAGGATGGGCTTGGCTTCAAGAGAGAAGCCAAGAACTTAACAAGCCATAAGGCTCCCGTCTTCGTCAAGGAGAAAGGGAAGGCCCCTATGGCAAATAGTGCTAAAAAGAACCATGCTTTCTTATACTATGATAGGAGACATGCTAGAAATGTTTATAATGATTTTGATTCACATGTTTATGATTCTCATGCCATGTTTGCCTCTAGAAATATGAGTAGGAGAAATGTTGCGCATATGCCTAGGAGAAATATTGCTCATGTGCCTGGAAAGAATGTTATTCATGCTCCTAGGAAAGTAATGAATGAACCTTCTACCATTTATTATGCTTGTAATGCTCCCTTTGCTATTTGTAGAAAGGGAAAGAAGGTTGTTGCTAGGAAATTAGGGGCTAGATGCAAGGGAGATAAATCTTGCATTTGGGTCCCTAAAGATATTTGTACTAACCTTGCAGGACCCAACATGAGTTGGGTACCTAAGACCCAAGCCTAAATTTGCCTTGCAGGTTTATGCATCCGGGGGTTCAAGCTGGATTATCGACAGCGGATGCACAAACCATATGACGGGGGAGAAGAAGATGTTCACTTCCTACGTCAAAAATAAGGATTCCCAAGATTCAATCATATTCGGTGACGGGAATCAAGGCAAGGTAAAAGGGTTAGGTAAAATTGCTATTTCTAATGAGCATTCTATATCAAATGTATTCCTAGTGGAGAGTCTTGGATATAATTTGCTATCTGTTAGTCAATTATGTCAAATGGGATATAATTGTTTATTTACAAATGTAGATGTGTCTGTCTTTAGAAGATGTGATGGTTCACTAGCTTTTAAGGGTGTACTAGACGGCAAGCTTTATTTAGTTGACTTTGCAAAAGAAGAGGCCGGTCTAGATGCATGCTTAATGGCTAAGACTTGCATGGGCTGGCTGTGGCATCGCCGCTTAGCACATGTGGGGATGAAGAACCTCCACAAGCTTCTAAAGGGAGAACACGTGATAGGTCTAACAAATGTTTATTTCGAAAAAGATAGACCTTGTGCAGCTTGTCAGGCAGGTAAACAAGTGGGAGGAGCACATCACAGCAAGAATGTGATGACCACGTCGAGACCCCTGGAGCTGCTGCATATGGACCTCTTCGGACCCGTCGCCTATCTAAGCATAGGAGGAAGTAAGTATGGTTTAGTTATTGTTGATGACTTTTCCCGCTTCACTTGGGTGTTCTTTTTGCAGGATAAGTCTGAAACTCAAGGGACCCTCAAGCGCTTCCTCAGGAGAGCTCAAAATGAGTTTGAACTCAGGGTGAAAAAGATAAGGAGCGACAATGGGTCCGAGTTCAAGAACCTTCAAGTGGAGGAGTTTCTTGAGGAGGAAGGAATCAAGCACGAGTTCTCCGCTCCCTACACACCACAGCAAAATGGTGTGGTAGAGAGGAAGAACAGGACGCTAATCGATATGGCGAGGACGATGCTTGGAGAGTTCAAGACCCCCGAGTGTTTTTGGTCGGAAGCCGTGAACACGGCTTGCCACGCCATCAACAGGGTCTACCTTCACCGCCTCCTCAAGAAGACGTCATATGAGCTACTAACTGGTAACAAACCCAATGTATCGTACTTTCGTGTATTTGGGAGCAAGTGCTACATTCTAGTGAAGAAGGGTAGAAATTCTAAGTTTGCTCCCAAAGCTGTAGAAGGGTTTTTATTAGGTTATGATTCAAATACAAAGGCGTATAGGGTCTTCAACAAATCATCGGGTTTGGTTGAAGTCTCTAGCGACGTTGTATTTGATGAGACTAATGGCTCTCCAAGAGAGCAAGTTGTTGATTGTGATGATGTAGATGAAGAAGATGTTCCAACGGCCGCTATACGAACCATGGCGATTGGAGACGTTCGGCCACAGGAACAAGATGAACGAAATCAACCTTCTTCCTCAACGACGGTGCATCCCCCACCTCAAGACGATGAACAGGTTCATCAAAAGGAGGCGTGTGATCAAGGGGGAGCACAAGATGATCACGTGATGGAGGAAGAAGCGCAACCGGCACCTCCAACCCAAGTTCGAGCGATGATTCAAAGGGATCATCCCGTCGACCAAATTCTGGGTGACATTAGCAAGGGAGTAACTACTCGGTCTCGATTAGTTAATTTTTGTGAACATTACTCTTTTGTCTCCTCTATTGAGCCTTTCAGGGTAGAGGAGGCCTTGCTAGATCCGGATTGGGTGTTGGCCATGCAGGAGGAACTTAATAACTTCAAGCGCAACGAAGTTTGGACGCTGGTGCCTCGTCCCAAGCAAAATGTTGTGGGAACCAAGTGGGTGTTCCGCAATAAACAGGACGAGCACGGGGTGGTGACGAGGAACAAGGCTCGACTTGTGGCAAAAGGTTATGCCCAAGTCGCAGGTTTGGACTTTGAGGAGACTTTTGCTCCTGTGGCTAGGCTAGAGTCCATTCGTATCTTGCTAGCATATGCCGCTCACCATTCTTTCAGGTTGTACCAAATGGATGTGAAGAGCGCGTTCCTCAACGGGCCAATAAAGGAGGAGGTGTACGTGGAGCAACCCCCTGGCTTCGAGGATGAACGGTACCCCGACCACGTGTGTAAGCTCTCTAAGGCGCTCTATGGACTTAAACAAGCCCCAAGAGCATGGTATGAATGCCTTAGAGATTTCTTAATTGCTAATGCTTTCAAGGTTGGGAAAGCCGATCCAACTCTTTTCACTAAGACATGTGATGGTGATTTGTTTGTATGCCAAATTTATGTCGATGACATAATATTTGGTTCTACTAATCAAAAGTCTTGTGAAGAGTTTAGCAGGGTGATGACGCAGAAATTCGAGATGTCGATGATGGGCGAGTTGAACTACTTCCTTGGGTTCCAAGTGAAGCAACTCAAGGACGGCACCTTCATCTCCCAAACGAAGTACACGCAAGATCTGCTGAAGCGGTTTGGGATGAAGGACGCCAAGCCCGCAAAGACTCCGATGGGAACCGACGGACACACCGACCTCAACAAAGGAGGTAAGTCCGTTGATCAAAAAGCATACCGGTCAATGATAGGGTCTTTACTGTATTTATGTGCTAGTAGACCGGATATTATGCTTAGCGTATGCATGTGTGCTAGATTTCAATCCGATCCTAAGGAATGTCACTTGGTGGCGGTGAAGCGAATTCTTAGATATTTAGTCGCTACGCCTTGCTTCGGGATCTGGTATCCAAAGGGGTCTAACTTTGACTTGATTGGGTACTCAGATTCCGACTATGCTGGATGTAAGGTCGATAGGAAGAGTACATCGGGGACGTGCCAATTCTTAGGAAGGTCCCTGGTGTCATGGAATTCCAAGAAACAAACCTCCGTTGCCCTATCCACCACTGAGGCCGAGTACGTTGCCGCAGGACAGTGTTGCGCGCAACTACTTTGGATGAGGCAAACCCTCAGGGACTTTGGCTACAATCTGAGCAAAGTCCCACTCCTATGTGATAATGAGAGTGCTATCCGAATAGCGGAAAATCCTGTTGAGCACAGCCGCACAAAGCACATTGACATCCGGCATCACTTTCTGAGAGACCACCAGCAAAAGGGAGATATCGAAGTGTTTTATGTTAGCACCGAGAACCAGCTAGCCGATATCTTTACCAAGCCTTTAGATGAGAAGACCTTTTGCAGGCTGCGTAGTGAGCTAAATGTCTTAGATTCGCGGAACTTGGATTGAATTGTAGCATACATGTATTCATGCTTTTGATCATGTTCATTCTGCATTATGTTGCTTATTATGGTGCTCAAGTTGTACAAACACTCCCTGGACCTCACAAGTCTGTTGCAAAGTGATGCACACATTTAGGGGGAGATGTGTTACACCTTGAACCTTTTTGACTAACCATATGCTTGAGTTTGTTTGATTTAGTCACAAAGGAGAATTGAAAGGGAAAAGGTGGACTTGGATCATGCAAGACTTCCACTGCACTCCGATGAGGGGTAACTTATTCCAAGTTCATCTCATGACCTCTTATTGCCATTTGCTCTTAATTGACGATTTTGGTGAGGCAATGGGGTTAAGGGGCCCAAATTGATCCCGTTTTGGTGTTTGATGCCAAAGGGGGAGAAAATAAAGGCCAAAGCAATAAATGGATCAGCTACCACTTGAGAGATTTTGAAAATAGTAGAATAGAGTTTTTGGTTTGTCAAAATTCTTAAGTTGTCTCTCTTGTCAAAAGTTGGCTTCTTGTGGGGAGAAGTATTGTTTATGGGAAAAAGGGGGAGTTTTTGAAATCTTTAATCAATCTCTTTTTGAATGACTCTCTTTATGCTTAAACATGTGTGTTTAACTTAGAGATAGAGATTTGTGTTTGATTTGCAAAAACAAACCAAGTGGTGGCAAAGGATGATCCATATATGCCAAAATTGATTCAAAATAAATTTAAGTGTTATTTGAATTGAGTTTGCACTTGTTCTAGTTGCTTTATGTTGTGTTGGCATAAATCACCAAAAAGGGGGAGATTGAAAGGGAAATGTGCCCTTGGGCCATTTCTAAGTATTTTGGTGATTGAGTGCCAACACATGTGCTTAATTGTGAATTTGTGGACATGGATGAACAAGGTGCAAATCATGAAGTAAAGGTATGTTTCTAAGCCTTAGTACATTGGTTTTGTGGACTAACATATTTGTCTAAGTGTTAGAAACAGAAAGAAGAAAAAGAGAAAAGGGGAGAGAAAGACTTGGCTGTGTGCAGCCAAGTCCCAGCTCGGTCTGGAGCACCGGACTGTCCGGTGTGCACCGGACAGTGTCCGGTGCACCAGGCCGACTCGGCGCGAACTGGCCGCTCTCGGGAAATTGGCCGACGGCGTACGGCTAAAATTCACCGGACTGTCCGGTGTGCACCGGACTGTCCGGTGAGCCAACGGTCGGCCAGGGCCAACGGTCGGCCGCGCAATCCGCGCGGGACACGTGGCCGAGCCAACGGTCGGAAGACGGCACCGGACTGTCCGGTGTGCACCGGACTGTCCGGTGCGCCAACGGCTCTCAGATCTCCGCCGGTCTGCAACGGTCGGGAAGCACTGAATAAGGAAAGAAATCGGTCACCGGACATGTCCGGTGTGCACCGGACTGTCCGGTGCCCCCGACGACAGAAGGCAAGGATGGCCTTCCGGATTTGCGCTCAACGGCTCCTAGCTGCCTTGGGGCTATAAAAGGAGCCCCTAGGCGCATGGAGGAGACACACAAGCAACTCTTAAGCATTCTTGATCATCCACACAAGTTCTTTGCGCATTCGTTTGTGATTCTAAGTGATTCGAGCTCTGTTCTAGTGTGAACTCTGAGATAGTCATTCGAGCTCGAGTCTTGGCCGTGTGTGTGCGCTTTTGTTGTGGATTTGTGTGTGTTGCTTCCCTCCCTTACTCTGTGCTTTCTTTGTGATCATATACTTGTAAGGGCAAGAGACTCCAATTTGTGGAGATTCCTTGCAAACGGGATAGTGAAAGGAAAAGCAAAACACCGTGGTATTCAAGTGGGTCTTTGGACCGCTTGAGAGGGGTTGATTGCAACCCTCGTCCGTTGGGACGCCACAACGTGGAAGTAGGCGAGCATTGGCTTGGCCGAACCACGGGATAAACCACCGTGTCACCTCTGTCTTGATCTCTTGTGGTATTGTGTTTTGTTGAGACTTCACCTTAGCCACTTGGCAATAATCGTGCTAACACATAACAAGTTTTTGTGGCTTAAGTTTGAAGTTTTTACAGGATCACCTATTCACCCCCCCCCTCTAGGTACTCTCAAGGGTGCGCCGAGGCTACCACCCCAGGCGTGGGGGACGCTACGACAGCGGGGAGGATCGGAGTCCCTCGCCCGAACCACCCGGTCCGCAGGTCTTTAGCCGAGCCATTCGGCGGGCGCCGTTTCCGCCCCGATTCCGACCCCCGACTACTATCACGAAGTACTCGGGGGAGACGAGACCGGAATTGTGGCTTGCGGACTACCGTCTGGCCTGTCAACTGGGTGGGACGGACGATGACAACCTCATCATCCGCAACCTCCCCCTGTTTCTCTCCGACACCGCTCGTGCCTGGTTGGAGCACCTGCCTCCGGGGCAGATTTCCAACTGGGAAGATTTGGTCCAGGCTTTCGCCGGGAACTTCCAGGGCACGTACGTGCGCCCCGGGAATTCCTGGGACCTCCGAAGCTGTCGGCAACTGCCGGGAGAGTCTCTCCGAGACTACATCCGGTGGTTCTCGAAGCAGCGCACCGAGCTGCCCAACATCACCGACTCCGATGTCATCGGCACGTTCCTCGCCGGCACCACCTGCCGCGACCTGGTGAGCAAGCTGGGTCGCAAGACCCCCACCAGGGCGAGCGAGCTGATGGACATCGCCACCAAGTTCGCCTCCGGCCAGGAGGCGGTAGAGGCCATCTTCCGAAAGGACAAGCAGCCCCAGGGCCGCCCGTCGGAAGATGCTCCCGAGGCGTCTGCTCCGCGCGGCGCCAAGAAGAAAGGCAGGAGGAAGTCGCAAGCGAAACGCGACGTTCCCGATGCAGACCTTGTCGCCGCCGCCGAGCACAAGAACCTTCGGAAGCCCCCCGGAGGTGCTAACCTCTTCGACAAGGCACTCAAGGAGACGTGCCCCTACCATCAGGGGCCCGTCAAGCACACCCTCGAAGAGTGCGTTATGCTTCGGCGCCACTTCCACAGGGCTGGGCCACCCGCAGAGGGTGGCAGGGCTCACGACGATGACAAAAGGGAGGATCGCCAAGCAGGAGAGTTCCCGGAGGTCCGCGATTGCTTCATGATCTACGGAGGGCATGCGGCAAACGCCTCGGCTCGGCATCGTAAGCAAGAGCGTCGGGAGGTCTGCTCGGTGAAGGTGGCGGCGCCAGTCTACCTAGACTGGTCCGACAAGCCCATCACCTTCGACCGGGACGACCACCCCGACCACGTGCCGAGCCCGGGGAAGTACCCGCTCGTCGTCGACCCCGTCATCGGCGACGTCAGGCTCACCAAGGTCCTGATGGATGGAGGCAGCTGCCTCAACATCATCTACGCCGAGACCCTCAGGCTCCTGCGCGTCGACTTGTCGTCCGTCCGAGCAGGCGCTGCGCCCTTCCACGGGATCATTCCCGGGAAGCGCGTCCAGCCCCTCGGACAGCTCGACCTCCCTGTCTGCTTCGGAACACCCTCCAACTTCCGAAGGGAGACATTGACGTTCGAGGTGGTCGGGTTCCGAGGAACCTACCACGCAGTGTTGGGAAGGCCATGCTACGCGAAGTTCATGGCCATCCCCAACTACACCTACCTGAAGCTCAAGATGCCGGGCCCCAACGGGGTCATCACCGTCGGCCCCACGTACAAACACGCATTCGAATGCGACGTGGAGTGCGTGGAGTACGCCGAGACCCTCGCCGAGTCCGAGGCCCTCATTGCCGACCTGGAAAGCCTCTCCCGAGAGGTGCCGGACGTAAAGCGGCATGCCGGCAACTTCGAGCCAGCGGAGACGGTTAAGGCCGTCCCTCTCGACCCCAGTGGCGACACCTCCAAGCAGATCCGGATCGGTTCCGGGCTCGACCCCAAATAGGAAGCAGTGCTCGTCGACTTTCTCCGCGCAAACGCCGACGTTTTTGCGTGGAGTCCCTCGGACATGCCCGGCATACCGAGGGATGTCGCCGAGCACTCGCTGGATATTCGGGCCGGAGCCCGGCCGGTCAGACAGCCTCTGCGCCGATTCGATGAGGAAAGGCGCAGGGTGATAGGCGAGGAGGTCCACAAGCTGATGGCAGCAGGGTTCATTAAAGAGGTATTCCATCCCGAATGGCTTGCCAACCCTGTACTTGTGAGGAAAAAAGGGGGGAAGTGGCGGATGTGCGTAGACTACACTGGTCTCAACAAAGCATGTCCGAAGGTCCCCTACCCTCTACCTCGCATCGACCAAATTGTGGACTCCACTGCAGGGTGCGAAACCCTGTCTTTCCTCGATGCCTACTCAGGGTATCATCAAATCAAGATGAAAGAGTCCGACCAGCTCGCGACTTCTTTCATCACGCCCTTCGACATGTACTGTTATGTCACAATGCCGTTCGGGTTGAGGAACGCGGGTGCAACGTACCAGCGGTGCATGAACCATGTGTTCGGCGAACACATTGGTCGCACGGTCGAGGCCTACGTCGATGACATCGTAGTCAAGACGAGGAAAGCCTCTGACCTTCTCTCCGACCTCGAACTGACATTCCGGTGTCTCAAGGCGAAGGGCGTCAAGCTCAATCCCGAGAAGTGCGTCTTCGGGGTGCCCCGAGGCATGCTCTTGGGGTTCATCGTCTCCGAGCGGGGCATCGAAGCCAACCCGGAGAAGATCGCAGCGATCACAAACATGGGGCCCATCAAGGACTTAAAAGGCGTACAGAGGGTCATGGGATGCCTCGCGGCCTTGAGCCGTTTCATCTCGCGCCTCGGCGAAAGAGGCCTGCCCCTGTACCGCCTCTTAAGGAAGGCCGAGTGCTTCACTTGGACTCCCGAGGCCGAGGAAGCCCTCGGGAACCTGAAGGCGCTCCTCACCCAGGCGCCCATCTTGGTACCCCCAGCTGATGGAGAAACCCTCCTGGTCTACGTCGCCGCAACCACTCAGGTGGTCAGCGCCGCGATCGTAGTCGAAAGGCAGGAAGAGGGGCATGCTCTGCCCATTCAGAGGCCAGTCTACTTCGTCAGCGAAGTGCTGTCCGAAACCAAGATCCGCTACCCACAAGTCCAGAAGCTGCTATATGCAGTGATCCTGACGAGGCGAAAGCTGCGACATTACTTCGAGTCCCATCCGGTGACTGTGGTGTCATCCTTCCCCCTGGGGGAGATCATCCAGTGCCGAGAAGCCTCCGGACGGATCGCGAAGTGGGCGGTGGAAATCATGGGCGAGGCAATCTCGTTTGCCCCTCGGAAGGCCATCAAGTCCCAGGTACTGGCGGATTTCGTAGCCGAATGGGTCGATACCCAGTTACCAATGGCTCCGATCCAACCAGAGCTCTGGACCATGTTTTTCGACGGGTCGCCGATGAAGACGGGAGCTGGCGCGGGCCTGCTTTTCGTCTCGCCCCTCGGGAAACACCTGCGCTACGTGCTTCGCCTCCATTTCCCGGCGTCCAACAATGTGGCTGAGTACGAGGCTCTGATCAACGGATTGCGAATCGCCATCGAGCTAGGGGTCCGACGCCTCGACGCACGCGGCGACTCGCAGCTCGTCATCGACCAAGTCATGAAGAACTCCCTCTGCCGCGACCCAAAGATGGAGGCCTACTGTGAGGAGGTTCGACGCCTGGAAGACAAGTTCTACGGGCTCGAGCTTAACCACATCGCTCGGCGCTACAACGAGACTGCGGACGAGCTGGCGAAGATAGCCTCGGGGCGAACGACGGTTCCCCCGGATGTCTTCTCCCGGGATCTGCACCAACCCTCCGTCAACATAGGCGACGTGCTCGAGCCCGAAGCACCCTCGGCCTCGTCCAAGGTGACCTCGGCCCAGCCCGAGCCATCCTCGGCTCACCCCGAGGAACCCTCGGAGCCCGAGGGCGAAGCACTGCGCATCGAGGAGGAGCAGAACGGGGTCGTGCCAGATCAAGATTGGCAAACCCCGTACCTGCAATATCTCCGCCAAGGAGAACTGCCCCTCGACCGCGCCGAGGCTCGGCGGGTAGCGCGACGTGCCAAATCGTTCGTCTTGATGGGCGATGAGAAAGAGCTCTACCACCGAAGCCCCTCGGGCATCCTCCAGCGATGCATCTCCATCGCCGAGGGCCAGGAACTCCTGCAGGAAATACACTCGGGGGCTTGCGGTCATCATGCAGCACCCCGAACCCTCGTCGGGAATGCTTTCCGCCAAGGCTTCTACTGGCCAACGGCGGTGGCTGACGCCACTAGAGTTGTCCGCGCCTGCGAAGGGTGCCAATTCTATGCGAAGCAGACCCACCTGCCCGCTCAGGCTCTGCAGACGATACCCATCACCTGGCCCTTCGCTGTGTGGGGTCTGGACCTCGTCGGCCCTCTGCAGAAGGCGCCCGGGGGCTACACGCACCTGCTGGTCGCCATCGACAAATTCTCCAAGTGGATCGAGGTCCGACCCCTGAACAGCATCAGGTCCGAGCAGGCGGTGGCGTTCTTCACCAATATCATCCATCGCTTCGGGGTCCCGAACTCCATCATCACCGACAATGGCACCCAGTTCACCGGCAAAAAATTCTTGGATTTTGGCGATGATCACAACATCCGAGTAGACTGGGCCGCCGTAGCTCACCCCATGACGAATGGGCAAGTGGAACGTGCCAACGGCATGATCCTACAAGGGCTCAAGCCTCGGATTTACAACAGTCTCAACAAGTTCGGCAAGCGATGGATGAAGGAACTCCCCTCGGTGGTCTGGAGCCTGAGGACGACGCCAAGCCGAGCCACAGGTTTCACGCCGTTCTTCCTGGTCTACGGGGCCGAGGCCGTCTTGCCCACGGACCTGGAATACGGCTCCCCGAGGACGAGGGCCTACAACGGAGAAAGCAACCAAGCTAGCCGAGAAGACTCGCTGGACCAGCTGGACGAGGCTCGGGACAGGGCCTTACTACACTCGGCGCGGTTTCAGCAGTCCCTGCGACGCTACCACGCCCGAGGGGTCCGACCCCGAGATCTCCAGGTGGGCGATCTGGTGCTTCGGCTGCGGCAAGACGCCCGAGGGAGGCACAAGCTCACGCCCCCCTGGGAGGGGCCGTTCATCATCGCCAAAGTTCTGAAGCCCGGAACGTACAAGTTGGCCAACAGTAAAGGCGAGGTCTACGGCAACGCTTGGAACATCCAACAGCTACGTCGCTTCTACCCTTAAGATGTTTTCCAAGTTGTTTATATACCTCGCACCCACGCGAAGTTTAGTCAACAAGGAAGGGTCAGCCTCGCCTCGGCGGAGCCCGACCCTCCCTCGGGGGCTAAAAGGGGGGAAACCCCCTCTGCGTCAAAATTTTCCTCGAACAAAAAATCTCTTTCACCAGAACATCTTTCGTGCTTTTTGACTACTTCGAAAAGCGGGTCCTGGAAACGACGGGGTACACGTAAGCAGTCAAGGCTGACCGAGCCGAGGGACTCCTACGCCTCCGGGATACGGATACCTCACTCATCACCTTCTGCGATAAGTAACTCGCGCTCGGATAAGGTGAATCCGCGGATCGAACGAGTCTTTACGTACGGGAGCTCTTCTGTCGAAGCGATTCTTCGAGCCTTCTCGACCAAGTCGGTGACAGGGCTTCATGGGCGGGTAAAAGTACGCGTAAGCGGCAAGGCCGACCGAGCCGAGGGACTCCCACGCCTCCGGGATACGGATACCTCACTCATCACCTTCCGCGAGAAGCAACTCTTGCTCGCACTAACATCCCTGCTGCCGACAAAAAGTCCAGATACTCGAAACAAGAGGAAAAGAGACGCAGCTTTATAACGCAACAAGGGTATGTGTTCTGGCCTCAACGGCCGCGCAAGGCCCACGCTACAAGACGATTTGACCCTGCAGGCTCGGATCTTGACGCTGGAAGAGGGCGAAGACACCCTCGGCATCAACAGCACCTTCGGCAAGGCCCGACCTAGCCTCGGACGGCGACGCGGTCCGAGGGCCTCCGCTCCGAAGGACGACGTCATCACCACGCTCGAGCAATCTCTGCCAGGGACTTCTCCGAGAACCCGGCCCGAGCGGACGGCTCGGCCAGCTACCTCCGGGGCCTTGGCCGACCACCTTCCGAGGGCGCCAGCTCGGTTCGAAGCCTCGGCTGAACAGCTCCGACGTCGATCCTGCCAACAAACAACCCGGCTAGGCTCCGGCCAACCAGGTTTCGTTTCCGAGCCAACTCCGCCTCTGCTCGTGCTGATATCGCTACCCCTGGCTTCGGCTCGTCGAAGAGCGGCCGAGGGGTCTCTTTAACTAAGCTAGAGGAGCCTCGGGCAACAGGTCCGACCGAGCCGAGGGACTCCTACGCCTCCGGGATACGGATACCTCACTCGTCACCTTGACACGGGGCAACTCACGCTTGGTGAAGTGGTTCAGACAATCAGCGGACGAGTCTTAGCACTCGGAAATGAGGAAAAAACACGGCTCTGTGCCGGAGTTACATACATGTTCAGGCCCCGAAAGCCAAAATGAACAAAAAAACCCGGCACTCGAAGTGCCATTACAAACGGAACTCCGGTTCCGCCCCCGCGGGTACGGGCAACCTCCCCGCCAGGGAAGCCCGTGGAGCAACAAGCTCTGGGCGAATCACCAGCAAACGCGGGACGCCCCTAAGCACCCCGGCAGATCCTCGCAGCCGTCCTCGCCACGAATGCGAGGAGGAAGACGGAATGTTGCATCCTAGCTGGGCAGCAACAGTTCTCCTTCCCCGGCATGACTGGAGGATGTCTCCGCCGTGGGGCTAAAAGGCGATTGCCACCACCAGAAGCTGGAAGATGAGGTGGCCCGCCGACCCGCGTAGAAGGTGCAGCCCCGGCTCGCCTCGCTCCCCGCCCCGGCGAGGATGACGAACACCCTCAACACTGAGGGCGGGGCCGGGACCGCAGCCCGGTTTGCCCCTCCCCATTCGGGAGCTGGAGGCCACCATCTTGGGTGATCACCAGCGGAGGGGAGCCGTTGGGCTGTATGATGAAAATCCTTGAAGCCGAACGATGGCTGAAAGGTACCAACTCCCACGGAGTTGCGTTCCTCCGGCGATGGAGCGAAAAGACGGCGGTTTCCCCCCATCCGGGGGCTCGGAAGATGGAGAGACGCAATGCATTGGGGAGGAAAGAGACATGGTTACCTCACGAAGGGGGTCGCCCTCCTTTTAAAGGCAACTCCCCCTGCTTGCGCCCTCAACCGTCACGGACTGAGTCTTCTCCAACACGCCTCCAAAGCCCTTCCCTGCGGCGCGGGGGCTGGGGCCCGCCTGTCATGCAGACCGGCTCTAAGCAGAAGAAGCCGAACCGCCGCGCACGACGCACGCAACCACCCGGCGGTTACAAGTAACCCTCCACTTTCGTCCGGACCAGCGGGCGAAAGGGGCAGGCGGCCATGCAGGCGGCATGCAACCGCGCCAAGTGGACGCGCCTCTCCGACTCCTGACAGGCCAGCGCGACGGCTCAAGCCCACGCGTCGTGCAACTGGCGCACCGGGCGCTGCATGCGAACCGCTACGCCACTCGCTCCACCACCGCACCTCCTCGATTGCGGAACCAATACCGCAATTCGAGGCGACCCAGCCCGCGACCCGGCAGTGCCAGCCTGGCGCAGCGGTCAAAAGCGGTCAAAAATGGGCCGGCAGTGATGACGGTGGCAGGCGCGCGAGAGCAGCGGTCACGCCATCTGCCAAGCTCATGTCCCATCCGGAGGCAGCAAGAGAGCCCCCTCTCACGGCGTGAAGACGACGCGCCCGTGACCCGTACCTCGAACGGCTCGCGCACGCGCAACGGCAACCTCGCCAACTACTCACCCCGGCGCATTAACTCCGCGGCTCGGCGGACAGCGCTACGGGCGGGAGCAGCTGGTGACGTTTCGCCTTCGCCAAAACGACCACGCCGAAAAAGGTACGCCCCGACGTTCAATTTCGAATCCTTTTTCCCTTTTCCTTCTTTCTCTATCTCTTGCAACAGGGACCGAGAAGGGGGATAACCCCAAAGGGATCCTTCCCCGTGAAGGAACTAGGCTCCGAGCCTCCCTACTGATCAGGGGTTCGAAGGCTGGCCCCCCGAGGGGTTCAACAGCCGCCTCAGATCGCGTGGGCCCGACACCCACTACTGGTCAGGGGTTCGAAGGTCGGCCTCCCGAAAGGTTCCATGACCGCCTCAGGCTACTAGGGCTCCGTGCCCCCTACTGATCAGGGGTTCGAAGGCTGGCCTGTCGAAGGGTTCACAGTCGCCTCAGACGCCGAGCGAGGGATGACCAGGGGTACGTTCGATACATAACCAAGGCTCGGGCTGCGCTCCCGAGGTACCCTAGGACATTTCCGAGACCAGCGGGAACGACTCTGTAACGGAATCCCATCGGAGGGAGGCAACGAGCCCTCGGACCCCGTCGCTAGGGGACCGGGTCCGGCAGATCACCCGCAGGTACTTTTGGGCGTGCCTCCGGGCCCCTAGCCGACCCCTAACGAACGGGGCACGGACGTCCACTCGGATTACCCGATTGCAGCTCACCGGAGACACCATGTTCGGTGCCCATCGAGGGTAACATGGCGCACTCCCCCCCTCCTCCTTGCGGAAAGGCGACGTAGGGGCGTATATAAAAAGTCGAGTCTGTCCCTGATCGTCCTCTCGCTCCGTGCGAAGGCTCGGGGGCTGCTCTCGCAAACCCGGCTCCGGCCGAACCGTTGACAGCGTCAACATACCAGCCCGAGAACTTGGGCCCCGACAGTGCACCTGGGTTACGCCCTGCTCGCATGAGGGAACCGCCAGACCAGCCGAGGCATTACGCAAGGCATTAAGACCTCGAAGGAGTGAAACCACTCCTCCGAGGCCTCGGGGGCTACACCCGGCGGGTGCGCTCGCGCGCACCCACCGGAACAAAGTACCACCGAGAAAGGCTGGTCCCCTTGCAAAAAAGTGCGACGCAAGCCTCCAAGCGAGTGTTAACACTCTCTTCGAGGCTCGAGGGCTACTGTCGGGGACCATAATTAGGGGTACCCTCAAGACGCCTAATTCTCAGCTGGTAACCCCCATCAGCATAAAGCTGCAGAGGCCTGATGGGTTTGATTAAGTCAGGGATCAGTCCATACGAGTGACTTGACCACGCCACGCCCGAGCCTAGCCTCGGGCGAGGGCAGCCGACCCTAAGATGACTCCGTCTCGCCTGAGGCCTCCTCTTTCACGGCAGACGCATCTCCGGCTCGCCCTAGGCCCCGCCTTCGATAAGAAGAAACCCTGACTAAATCACCGCGCCAACCGACCCAGTCGCCGGGGCGTTTAATGCAAAAGGTAAGACCGACGGGCGACCAGACTTCGCCAGAGGTGCCATAGGAGGCTCCGCCCGACCCAGGGCTCGGACTCGGGCTAAGGCCCCGGAAGACGGCGAACTCTGCTCCGCCCAAGGGCTCGGACTCGGGCTAAGGCCCCGGAAGACGGCGAACTCCGCTCCGCCCAAGGGCTTGGACTCGGGCTAAGACCCCGGAAGACGGCGAACTCCGCTCCGCCCGACCCAAGGGCTCGGACTCGGGCTAAGGCCCCGGAAGACGGCGAACTCCGCTCCGCCCAAGGGCTCGGACTCGGGCTAAGACCCCAGAAGACGGCGAACTCCGCTCCGCCCGACCCCAGGGCTCGGACTCGGGCTAAGGCCCCGGAAGACGACGAACTCCGCCTCGCCTGACCCAGGGCTCGGACTCCGCCTCGGCCTCTGCCGAACGATCTCCGCCTCGCCCGACCCAGGGCTCGGACTTTGCCTCTGTCTTGCAGGATGGACTCAACCTCGGCTTCGGAGGAGCCTCCACGACGCCCGACCTAGGACACGAGACCGCCACATCAACAGGAAGCGCCATCATCACCCTGCCCTGAGCCGACTTGGGTCGCAGAGGACAAGACCGGCGTCCCATCTGGCCAGCCACGCCAGATAGGCAAATGATGGCGCTCCGCTAGACCATGACGACGGCGACTCTCAGCTCCCTTACGAAAGCAGGAGGACGTCAGCAAGGGCCCAGCCACTCCGACAGCTGTCTCCCCGTCCGGCTCCGTTACTCCTCCAACAGCCACGACGCCACACCAACAGGGTGCCAAGATCTCACCGGCTGCCACCTTGGCATGTACATAGGGCGCTAGCTCTCCCTCGCTAGACACGTAGCACCTTGCTACACCCCCATTCTGTACACCTGGACCCTCTCCTTACGACTATAAAAGGAAGGACCAGGGCCTTCTTAGAGAAGGTTGGCCTCGCGGGGACGAAGGGCAGGGGCAGGCGCTCTCTCGGGGCCGCTCGCTTCCCCTCACCTCGCGCGGACGCTTGTAACCCCCTACTGCAAGCGCACCCGACCTGGGCGCGGGACGAACACGAAGGCCGCGGGAATTCTCCGACTCCCTCACGACCCGGCTCCGGCCACCGACCTCTCTCTCTCTGTTCCCCCCTTCGCGCTCGCCCACGCGCTCGACCCATCTGGGCTGGGGCACGCGGCACTCTCACTCGTCGGCTCGGGGACCCCCCGGTCTCGGAACGCCGACAACCTTGTTGCCTAACAACGCTGTCATTGGTTTCTCAATCTTCGAAAACCCTTCAATGAATCACCGATAATATCCGGCCATTCCAATGAAGCTCTTGATTCCTCGAGCATCTGTTGGCGCTTTCCAGTTCAGAATGTCTGCCACTTTCTTCGGATCCACAGCCAATCCTTCTTTGTTGATTATGTGACCCAAGAACAGGACTTCACTGATCCAGAACTCGCACTTGCTTAACTTTGCATACAGTTGGTGCTCTTGCAATCTCTGCAATACCATCTTCAATTGATCTGCATGCTCTCCTTCGCTTTGAGAATAAATCAGAATGTCATCAATGAATACCACCACAAACTTATCGAGATAATCCATGAATACACTGTTCATCAAGTTCATGAAAAAGGCTGGCGCATTGGTCAAACCAAAAGACATCACAGTGAACTCATACAAACCATACTTGGTAATGAATGTCGTCTTCGGAATGTCCGAAGGTCGGATCCTGAGCTGATGATAACCTGACCTCAGATCAATCTTGGAGAACACACTGGCTCCTCTCAACTGGTCGAACAGATCTTCTATTCTGGGCAAAGGGTACTTGTTCTTGATTGTGACTTCATTCAGAGCTCGATAATCGATACACATCCTTTTGGTGCCATCTTTCTTCTCCACGAATAGGACAGGGGCGACCCAAGGCGAGGTGCTTGGCCAGATGTAACCTTTCTCTGACAGCTCATCAATCTGCTTCTTAAGTTCAACCAACTCTGGTCTAGATATTTTGTAAGCTCTCTTAAAGATGGGGGCGGTTCTAGGAAGAAGCTCTATGGCAAACTCAACTTTCTGCTCTGGTGGCATACCCGGTAAGTCCTTTGGAAACACATCTGGGAACTCGGACACAACCTTGATACTCTCAATTGGGTCAGCTTCACTGCTATCAACGACCATCTGATAACAACTTCCCTTCTCTGGCTCAGGCGGGACTAACTCGGTCACCACTTCCTCTCCTAGTGGGGACACCAACTTGATTGTCCTTTTATCACAACTGATAACTTCCTGATACTTATCTAGCCAATTCACCCCTAGGATGACATCTATTCCCTGAGTACCCATTACTATGAGGTTGGCGGGAAACGCTATCCCCCTTATTTCCACACATACATTCAAACAAATGCTATCGGCTCGAATTCTACCACCGGCTGAGTCAATTTGAATGGGGTTTGACATGGTAGTAATTGGAAGATTATGTACTTTTACCCATGATGCAGTAATGAAAGAATGCGTTGCTCTAGTATCAAATAACACTTCTACAATATGGGAGTCGACTGGGAACATACCTACTATCATGCCGGGGGTCTCCTGAACTGCTTCAGCCTCCAAGTGATTCAGTCTCCCATGATTATAACGCGGCTGAGAGCGGTTGCCTGCTCCAGGCTGAGACACGTTCTGCTTCGCTGGGGCATTGGGGCCTGACTGCTGCTGGGCTGCCTTCTTTGGACATTGCATCACCCAATGGCCTTGCTCTCCACAGTGGAAACATGCCCTGTTTCCAACCTGAGCTGGTGCTGCCTGACTGTTCTGCTGGGCTGCTAGGGCAGGAAGACAAGGTGCCTGCTGATTCTGCCTCTGAAACTGACCTCCTCCTGACTGATTGCTCTGACGGTTCTGATACTAGTGCTGAGGATACTGCCTTTGGAACTGCTGACGCTGCTGAGGTGGACGCTGGTTCTGCCTGAACTGCTGAGGTTGGTTGCCTGAGAAACGAGGACGATTGCTGCTTCCAGGCTGGGGTCCACTGACCTTGCGCTTACGATCCTCTATCTCCTTACGCTTCCTCTCTGTCATGATTGCTCTGTCAATCAAGTGCTGGAACGTCGGAAAGGTATGATTCATCAGCTGATAGTGCAGAGGGTCAACCAAGCCTTTCAGGAAACGGTATTGTCTCTTGGCGTCGGTGTTGACATCCTCAGGAGCATAGCGAGACAATTGCAGAAACCTGTCTCGATACTCACTGACTAACATTGACCCTTGCTTAAGGGCCAGGAACTTCTCCTTCACTGTCATCAGACCTGCAGGAACATGGTACTGACGAAAGCTACCTCTAAACTCTTCCCAGGTGATGGCATCAGGGTTGGCATGGGTGGCGAGATAAGACTCCCCCATGACTGAGCTGCTCCTCTCAACAGACGGGGACCATACAGGACTTTCTCCCTGTCGTCACACTGAGCGGTATGCAACTCCCGCTCCACAGTGCGCAGCCAGTCTTCAGCATCCATGGGGTCAGAAGAATGAGTGAACGTTGGGGGATGACCTCTCATGAATTCAGCACGCTTGTCTCTGGGCATCTGAGGCATCTGAGGCTGAGGTGGTGCCTGTTGTTGTTGTTGTTGTTGCTGCTGCTGCTGAATGGCGGCCAGAGTCTGACCGATGGCCTGAACTGCCTGAGTCTGCATCAGAAACATCTGCTCGATGGACATCGGGGGCGGGGGCGGAAGGTGCTGTTGCTGGGGCACCTCATCCTGTTGAGCGGCCTGCTCCTGCTGAGCACGCCTTCCTCCTCTGCGCCTATTTTCTGACATCTGCAGAACGCAACCACACATCAGAACTGATCTTGCAAATCTTGCAGCATAAGAAATGAGTATAGAATTCTCCACAACGCTAAACGGATAAGCATCTTCACTGATCTCCAGCATAGACCAACACAGCTTCTTAGATAAAGTGGAAAGTGGAATAAAAGGCTTCCCAACTAAATAGCTAACTCCATTAACATATAACAGGTAAACCAAAATGCAGGGGATACCCACATCCGGGTGACAGTCATTACAAAGATCCAGATCAAACATAGTTCATCATGACAAACATTAATGCACAGGATATAGCAAACTACCCTGTCTAACTAAGACTAACTAAAAGCGAGACTAATGCTAAGACTGTAGCTTCTATGTATATATATTTTGTATTAATTACAAGATCTGACTCTGACGATCTATGGCTCTAAATTTATCTTGGTCTTGCAGTCGGGGTTGCCATAAGACTGGTGTCCACGCCGAGGTGGGCGGTACGGGTGCTGAGTCCCGACGGGAGCGGGGGAACCATCGTCCAGGTGACGACGTTCCGCGCGCTTAGCCCGCAGTAGGGCGATCTCAGCACGAGCCCTACTCAGCTCGTACAGTGCATGGTCCAGCTCCGTGTTTAGCACGGCAGCTAGGTTGACTGTGCTGCTCAACCTAGGATTGTCCACACCAACATGTGAGACAATCACGCCTCCTGTGCTGCCAGATGAACGACGGGGGTAATACTTCAGGTCGAGACCGTCAGCTACCCCACCGAGAACCGAGCAGTAGTGCGAAAGCGCACGCCGTGCAACATCTTGCATGGCCGCCTCAGCTGAGTCCCGCTCAGAGATAGAATAGTGCTCTGAGCAGACCTCAGCACCCTGGAGACTGTTCTCCAGATGGCGCACCAAGCAGGTCGCCTCCCAGCGGTCCGGGTAGACCCCGCGACTATGCTGGTAGACCACACAGCGATACTCGATAGACCAAGTATGCCGGTTAAGTGCCCGACGTAGCAGGGTGTCGAGCGCATCATGGAAGTGACACCCGCGAGCAGCGTCGCGAGTGATGGGTCGAGCAACCCATCCTTCCGGCTCCTGGTCAGCAGAGAAGTTGGTGTCGTGGCTCGAGCTGTCATCGCCACCTCCGTCGTCTGGGCCTCCTCCAGCAGCTACTCCAGAGGCTGGGACGTCCAGTGGTGGTGCAGGGGGCACCTCCAGAGGAAGCACAGGGGAGCAGCTCCTCACAGACTCTATCTCCTGCTGGAGCGAGAAGGAAGAGCCCTGCTGCTCCTGTCGTCGACGTTCCTGCTCCTCATGCAGGCGGTGGTGCAAGCTCTCCAAGCGGCTGGACTGTCCGGCCACGGGACGGCGAAGCGGACGCTCAGCAAGGCGGGAGGGTAAGAAGGGGATGACAGACTTCCGTGCGGTGTGTCTAAGACGAGCCATCTACAAAAGACACCGCAAGCAAAAGAGTGAGAACAGAATCAATATGACCAGCAAGTAATGAATCATAAATAAATAAAGGATTAGAATAAACATAAATTTTCAGCAAGGTATAATATATAGTAGAACATAGGTTTGGTCGATATGACCAACTTTTGAAGGGATGTCAAAGTCAAGGAGGGGACAGAGGTCTATAGTCCTTAGAGCGACCATTCTACTCTAGGTTAGCGGTCCTACAGTCAGCACGGCTTTGATACCACCTATGTCACAACCATTTTTAGAAGGCAAACCAAATGTGAACCATGTACGTGCCAGGATCAGCAATTCACGTACACAGCAGTTACATAACATGGACATCATCACAAAGTGCTCAAATAGTATTAAAAAAGGGAATAATAGTCGATTACATCATATGTCTGAGACATCCACATAGTCTTTACCATAAATCAAAGTGCGGAAAAGAAACGTAGATAAACGCGGCCTTCACAGGCAGCCGACTGGGGGTTGCCGCCAACCCACACCTAGAACTCGTCGTAGTCTTGGAACTCCTGGAAGTCTCCTTCCACAGCTTCATCTTTTCCTGAGCAGTGGTTGCAATGCTGACAACCTGGGGATGGGGGGGTTGGGTGTGTAGAGCAAGGGTGAGTACACATCAACATACTCAGCAAGTATCCTGTTTGGCTGTAGTGGACTAGCTTTATGTGGGGGTAAGTCAAGCAGTTGCTTTTAGTTGGTCAGATTATTATTACTAGTAGAGAAAGCCAAGTTTTAGGTTTAACCCACGTTATTAACCTAAACGTACTCCTTTCCAAACGGAAAGAGTACCACTTACCATTACCAGAGTCAAAACCAAGAACCATCAATCTCATTGCCACCTGCAATCCGAACATCCCTGATTAAGTACCACTAATCACTGGAGCTCCCTTGGCCGCTCATAACCACGAGCACGGCTGATATATCAGTTTTCATAACACTCTGCAGAGGTTGCGCACTTTACCCATGAGCCGTGATTCCCTTTTTGCCTCGGGTGGTACGGACCCTTGAACACTCCCCAGGTGAGTAGGCAGGGTCTCACTACGTAGCCTTTACAAAGATTCCCCGGGGCTGTAGCCGCCCGTTAGGTTTCCTAAATGTACCACACTCCTCCCCAAGGGACAAATCAACCTTGGCAGAGCGAGCCGCATACACCGAGCCCCATTGACGGCATGACAGCGAAGCGAACTACACCCCGGATCCTCTAATTATTCAGCTAAGGGCACCCCATTCCACCCTCATGGTTGCACTGTTTTCTGGGCGGTCATCCAAAGAACAGGTCCTTACAGAGAGGCACTCGAGAAACCGCTCGAGCCCCCTTAAAGGCCACAAGTATAACATCATAATAAGAGAAGGGAAAACAGCGTATCATAAATAATCTCATCATGTTCATTGAATTATAGTTGAGCAATAGCATAAAGCTAAACAATAATAATCTAACCCAAATAGGTAAACAAGGACATGGATAACAAAACTAGTCAATCCTTAGGCATAAATGTGTAATGCGGGAGGTGAATTAAAGAATGAATAGGACAGAGATAGGTCAAGGGACACTTGCCTCCACCAACCGACTGCTACTCAGGGGCTTCTCCTGCGAGTTCTTTGGGCTCCTCGACCGAATCGTTCTCTATGCGATTGCAAGCATACATACATCCATCCACCCAAATTAGGAAACAAACAGTACACCATACAAGAGAACAGATAAAGTAGATATGCATTGAATATCACATACGATAATGAATTTGCCATGGTTAGAAAGAGGCGGGGAAAGGTCTCGCGAGGGTCAAGGCTTATGCTCGAGGCGCATTACGGGTAGACGAATAACTAGACTCTACGTGCTTTAGTTCTACTTAACTCCAATTAGTTCTAACAAAAGGATTAGCTACATGCATAACTCGAATCATGACCATTTTCAGTTGATCGACATTGGATGAGGTAGATAATTACTTACATGTATTAACTAACGTAAACAATTTCTAATTTGGGTTTCCATTTATTGATTACATAACACGATCACTACGCACGGAATGCACAGGGGGGGTAGACGGGTGGCTCGGGGTAGACGATCGTGTCGTGAACGAGTCGCGCAGGCGTCGGGGCCACGCGCTGGTCGAGCTCGAGGCCGCACGCCAAAGGTACGCTGGGCCGAGCTCGAGGCCGCGCCGAGGCCATCACGACGCGAGCAGGGCACGCCAGGGCGGGCGGGCGAACACGGGCGACGTCGCGGACAGGGGAGCGCGTCGAGCCGCCATGGCCGGGACGGCCGGGGCCAGCGGGCGCGGGGCGACGAGCAGGGGGCGGGGCCGGGCGGGACGCCGGCGAGCGCGGGGCGAGGCCGGGTGCGGCCGGTGCGACCGCGGCGGGGCACGGGGCGGGGAAGGGGCGGGGCGGCTCGCCGGAGCGGGGCCGAGCACGGGAGCGGCCGGGCTCGCCGGGGGGGGGGGGGGCTCGCTGGGACCGGGCGGGGTCGGGGTGGGGCGGCGCGGGGCGCGGCGAGGCGGGGCCGGCGCGGGACGGCCGAGCCGGGGCCGGGCGCGGCGGGGCCGGGGACGGCCGAGCCGGGGCACGGCGAGGCGGGGCCGGCCGAGGACGGCGCGGGGGCGGCCGGGCGAGGCCGAACGGGGGACGCCGGGGGCGTCCGAGCTGGGGCGCGGCGAGGCGGGGCCGACGCAGGACGGCCGAGCCGGGGCACGGCGAGGCGGGGCCGGCCGAGGACGGCGCGGGGGCGGCCGAGCCGGGCGGCTCGCCGAGCGGCCGGGCGGGCGAGGAAGGAGGAGGGAGAAGGGGGAAGGAGAGGGGAGGAGGGGGGGCCTCACCACGGCGGGGGAGGGCGGCGCGGCGGCGGCGCTGGGGAGGGAGCGGTGGCGGCGGCGCTAGGGCAGGGAGAGGGCGGCGGCGGCGCTAGGGTTAGGGAGAGGGAGAGAGAGAGAGGGAGAATGACGGGCGGGACCTGGGAACAGGATCTGGATGTCGCCTAGAGGGGGGTGAATAGGCGAATAAAACTTATCACTTTAAAACTTAAAATCTTACTCTACTCGAAGACTTAGTACGCAGTGGAGTGAGAAGACTCTTCGAGTAGGTTGCAGCGGAATAGAAGATCCTGTCTCAAATGTCCTACACTTCAAATCAAGCTTATACCACAGATAAGTATTGAAGTGCAGATAAAAAGGCGAGTAGGACAGAGAGTCAGGATACAATACAAAGCAGAGCACACAGACGCAAGGATTTATCTCGAGGTTCGGCCAAGCCTGAAATGCTTGCCTAGTCCTCGTTGGAGTTAGCCACACCTGGGCTTGGAGTCTATTTCAACTCCTTCCTCCGTTTGCTCAGATCTGTCAGTATGACAGATAGAGCCTTTCACTATTGAGTGGGGTTACAACAGAACCGCGGCTGCTTACAAACTTCTTGGCAGCACCCCGGCAGAGTAACAATACTCTCAAGATCTTGCTCTAGCTCTTAGCAGCACTTCTCCTCTCTCTAAAGACTTATAGCAGTGCCTTCTACACAAACTATAGAGTTACACACAAGAGGGAGAGTGAGAATTGATTTGAGTGAAGTCTACACTTGTTGGCTGCTCTCCTTCACTTCTTGGAGGCACCTAGGAGTCCCTTTTATAGACCCAAGGGGCCTAGGAGCCGTTGGACTTCATTTGGAAGGCAATATCAGCTTTCTGTCGGGTGGTGCACTGGACAGTCCGGTGCACCACCGGACATCGTCCAGTGCCCGATTTCCTTCCCAAAATGGCGCACTCGACCGTTGCTGTCTTGGAGCCGTTGGCGCACCGGACACTGTCCGGTGCACACCGGACAGTCCGGTGCCCCCATCAGACCGTTGGCTCTGCCACGCGTCACGCGCGGATTGCGCGGCTGACCGTTGGCCCAGCCGACCGTTGGCTCACCGGACAGTCCGGTGCACACCGGACAGTCCGGTGAATTATAGCCGTACGCCGCCAAACTTCTCCCGAGAGCGGCCTGTTCACTGGAGTTCAGCCTGGCGCACCGGACACTGTCCGGTGCACCACCGGACAGTCCGGTGTGCCAGACTGAGTTGAGTCTTGGTTGTACATAGCCACGCCATTTGCACCTCTTTCCTTTTCTTCTTCTTTCTGTTTCTAACACTTAGACAAGCATATTAGTACACAAAAACCAATGTACTAAGTCTAGAAACATACCTTCTCGTAATTATTACTTCTACAACATTTCACATGCTTGAGCTTTGATGTTGGACTCATAAATCATCAAGTCGGCTTGACTTGATCTAGATTGACATTTCTTGGCTCCAACATCCTGCAAAGGTCACATAGAACATCTCCAAACATAGGAACAACCCAAACTAAAGATCAAGGTGAACTTAGCTCTTTTGGGCTGCTTCCAGTTCTGGTTTGACACTTGTTCTCCTTCTAGTGACCTTGATCTCCTTCTTAGAGCTTGATCTTGAGCCTTATGACTTACACCACATACCTATAAATATTTCCTCATTGGTTGTAAGTCACGTCCTTATGTAGTGATCCTTGATGTGCCGTAGCTGTTCTCAACTCGATCACCCTTGACTTTGCAAGCCTTCTTCTTCACCCTTGGCTTTGGGTTCCTCAGCCTCCTTGACCTTCTCCTGTGCACTTGGTACCTCGAATCTCTTCTTGCCTCCGTCCTTGGCTTGATCAGTTGTCTCCGAGCTACGCACCCGAGTCTCACTTTATGCAATGTCCATCTTACTTGTGATGTCCATTATGTATCCATAATCCAGTTCTTGGACAATCACATTTGTTCACTTGTGTTGAACCCTGTTAGCTCTACCTTAAGCACCTGTTCAACACTTAGTACACTGTTAGTCCTTTAATTGAGTTGTCATCCAAACACCAAAACTCACAAGAGAGCTTTCAATCTCCCCCTTTTTGGTGATTGATGGCAACACAATTAAAGCTTACATAAGAATAAGATTTGAAGCACAAATTTTGAATTCTAAGTTTATAGAATGCTCCCCCTAAATATGTGCTTACTTCAAGAACATAATTTAGGCCTCAGACGCCAATTTGCACATACTTAGGCAATTCGAAACATTTCTATACCTTAGCAATTTTGGAATGCATTGTGTCAAGAATCAAACCATGATGCTATAACACACAAATGCACATAATCAGAGTTAAACACCATTCAATTTAGTGGATCAACCTACCACTATTCATCATTAAGATACCAATTCAAACTAATACCAATTTAAACTAAGACACTAATTTAAAGCAATCTTAAAGCACCATTAACCACATGACTATCTATTACACTATAGAAGCCAAATAATTCATCGCAGCGGAAACACTAGTCCATATGATGCAACACATATAATATTGCAGGAAGCATACGAATATCACACTTGGCAAAACTCAAACTAACACATTATCACATCACCCCTTAGGATAAGCTTTCCTCTCAGGTTGAGATAAGCTTTAATACACAAATTCTCCCCCTTTGACATCAAACACCAAAAACCATACTCAAGCAAGAACATAGGATGATGTCAAGGGACAGCAGGGTGTTAAGGAGGAAAAATGACTATCAAAACTCCCCCTTACTTATTGAACATATGCACTATCAACATTTAGGTAAGATACATATATGCAAAAAGATTAATACTTCCTTTTGTACCTTTACCATGCTGTAGTGTACTTCCCATCTTGAAAGTATTTAATCTCTCGAGAGCTTCTCCACACTTGTGCCTGATTCTTTATCCTAACCTTTTCTTGTTGCTAAGACACCAAACTTAGAACAAGTTACAGTAATGGGCACAAGAAGAAACTTCTATTCTAATGATTATCAAAAGATGTCAATTGAAGCAAACTATCACAACTACCAATTGAAAGATACCAATTGCAAAGTTCATTTATTATCATAACTCCATGATATTTAAGAATAAGCATCTATTATCACCAGATATTATAGAGCATGAACAATCTAAAAATATGCACTTACTCACAACTTGAGATACCAATTTCTTGACTTACAGAGGTACCCAAGTCCTGATTGCTCCATTTCTTGCTCATCTTCTCTTTTCCACCTAGAGACTATACAAGATTGCTCAAGAAACAGTTAGTCTCAAAAGACACAAGTTATGTACGCTCCCCCTCAAGTTGTGCATCAAGTATTTGAATGACTTGCACTTTGCACATTCTAGCTTCCTCAGAACTAGAGGGAATCACAACATACCTTGGTCAAAGCATACTCTATCACCTTTGCCTTTATGAAAGCACTTGTTATCACCAATTCAGGGCTCCTTTTGCTCATGCACCTCATAGCTCAAAAGAGCACGACATGGATTTGAAATTCACACAGTACCAAACTAGGGTAATCATGTGAACATGGACTAAACAAAATGTCATATTTACACATAGCATGACTTACAAAAAGTTACAGGTTAATCCATATACACCAAGAGAGTTAATCGTTGTGGATATAACAAATGAAAGAGCTACCCATGAATGATTCAAAAGGTATATCCTATATAGCACCAGTCATGATTAAGAAAACATCATTATGATTCATTTAACACAGGCAATCATAAAGCATAACTACTCCAAAGACATGTAGCACAACAAGCCAACTTAAGAGTAATACTAAATTGCAATTATGTACTTAAAACACACGGGTACCATCCTTTGGAGAGCAAGTTGTAGATTCTCATCGAAGTCCTTTACTTGATTCACCAATAATGATTCAGGATCTATACACCTTATTTCACTTGAGATGAACATGGGATTAGTGTTTCACAATAATTCAACCTTGGGTCAATAAACACCAAAACAATTAACAGCTTAAGCATAGAGTTTTAGATAACCGTTTTAAGCTCTCCCATGGTCTCCAGTCCATCTCAAGGCACCTGCATGATCTATTTGGCACAGTTTGGTACCCATCTCGGGATGGATCCATAATGATCATCTAAATGTGCCTTTGGTACCCAAATTGCCTTTGTGCTAGTTCTAGATGATCTTGTTATAGATCTAGCACAAGTGTATGATTTGGGTCTCCTAAGCGAATGAGATTGAGACAAATTCACTTGCTTAGGAATCTTACCTTTATCACATACCTTTGATATATGACCCTGCTCACCACACTTGTAGCAGAGGCGTCGCTCAACCTGACATGACGCTTGCTGTTTGTCATTTTCCTTGGTGAGGGTCATCTTGGAGGATGCACATCCTTGATTCTTCATGACCGGATATGAAGTGATCATGTGGTCCTTATTTTTGCATCCAAAGCAACTTCTTGTCCCTTCATCCTTGTCTTTGTACGGACAAGACGCGATGAGGTGGCCTATCTCCTTGCATTTGAAGCACCTCCTTTTTCCTCTTCCCTTTTTGTGCTTGAATGACATGGAGAGATGATCAGTGCAAACAACATGACTAATTGAATTTTTACCTTTTTCCTTTTTCATGTTGATTTCTTCATTTATAGCTTTGGGAACATTCTTCTTATTGAGCTTAACACTTGCTGCAGTTTTTCCTTTCTCAAGCTTCTTCACCACGCGCCCGTGGATATCTTGAGAGAGTTGAGCAATGTGTCTTCTCCTTAGTTGTCTTTGCTTCTTGTTCCCACAGAATTTCTTTTGTGACCCTAAAACTTGTTGCTCAATCAATGATTGGCTTTCTTTTGAGCAACAGGGGTTAGCACATGGTGATATACAATTCAAATGCGCACACGTGCGAGAATGAGGTTCATATGAATTTAAGTTTGCAATTATAACCTCATGAGCAACATTAAGCATGATATGGTCATCAACTAGTTTATTATGAGAATATGACAACATATCATACATTTTACCTAGAGCACGTTTTTCTAAGTCCATTGTTTCTACTTGACTCTTAAGCATAGAATTTTCCATTTTAAGTTGAGCAATATTAGATAATGCATCATGACTATTTCTTTGCTTAATTAAAACATATTCATACCTTTGGACCAAATCATCATGAGAGCACTTTAGCTCCTCATGTTCTTTGGTCATCTTCTCCAGGCTGTTGTTGGTTTTGATGAGGGACTCCTCTAGCCTGAGAAGCGTCTCGCCTTGTTCCTTGTTCCTTCTCAACAGCTTAACCAAGAGTGCCTTGTCCTCTTTGTTGAGATGGATGTAGAAACGGCGAATCTCCTCTTCTTCCACATCATCGGTCTCATTTTCCCTGTCATTAATGTCAGTGGAAGCCAAATAGGAAAATGTACCTTGAGGTGATGAAGATTCATCCTCGCTATCATCCTCATATTCCTCCTCATCATGGCTTTTGTCTCCACCGTCATTGTTAGCAATAAAACACTTATTATTAGTGGAGACAAAACCTGTCGATGAGGTGGATTCATCGTTGGGTGCCCATCGTTCTTGATTTTCTCCCTTTGAAAGGTTAGTATCACAAGTAATATAGGGAGTAGAAGCAGTACAATTTGCCACACAATATTTTACCTTAATTCTATTCCATAAATCATGAGCATCAACAAATAAATCATTATCACTACTCATGATGGCAAAATAAGCACCTCTAGAAAGAGAATCGACTAAGATGTTGCAAGCACGGTGATTAAGAGATAAACATCTTAGTTCATCATTAGAGGGATTTTTACTAATATCAGATGGAAAAATACTTCTACTAAAGATCTGTCTCAAATCAGGATCAACACTCATGAAAGCATTATAAATAGAGACAGACCAAGATTTGTAATTAGAGCCATCGCCTAAAAGAAGTTCTACAGTTACCTCTTGTGACGACATCGTCATCTCCGGACGGCTAAGCCCACACTGGAGAGGCCGAGCTCTGATACCAATTGAAAGTTCCCTTTGACCCGGGAACAGGATCTGGATGTCGCCTAGAGGGGGGGTGAATAGGCGAATAAAACTTATCACTTTAAAACTTAAAATCTTACTCTACTCGAAGACTTAGTACGCAGTGGAGTGAGAAGACTCTTCGAGTAGGTTGCAGCGGAATAGAAGATCCTGTCTCAAATGTCCTGCACTTCAAATCAAGCTTATACCACAGATAAGTATTGAAGTGCAGATAAAAAGGCGAGTAGGACAGAGAGTCAGGATACAATACAGAGCAGAGCACACAGACGCAAGGATTTATCCCGAGGTTCGGCCAAGCCTGAAATGCTTGCCTAGTCCTCGTTGGAGTTAGCCACACCTGGGCTTGGAGTCTATTTCAACTCCTTCCTCCGTTTGCTCAGATCTGTCAGTATGACAGATAGAGCCTTTCACTATTGAGTGGGGTTACAACAGAACCGCAGCTGCTTACAAACTTCTTGGCAGCACCTCGGTAGAGTAACAATACGCTCAAGATCTTGCTCTAGCTCTTAGCAGCACTTCTCCTCTCTCTAAAGACTTATAGCAGTGCCTTCTACACAAACTATAGAGTTACACACAAGAGGGAGAGTGAGAATTGATTTGAGTGAAGTCTACACTTGTTGGCTGCTCTCCTTCACTTCTTGGAGGCACCTAGGAGTCCCTTTTATAGACCCAAGGGGCCTAGGAGTCGTTGGACTTCATTTGGAAGGCAATATCAGCTTTCTGTCGGGTGGTGCACCGGACAGTCCGGTGCACCACCGGACATCGTCCAGTGCCCGATTTCCTTCCCAAAATGGCGCACTCGACCGTTGCTGTCTTGGAGCCGTTGGCGCACCGGACACTGTCCGGTGCACACCGGACAGTCCGGTGCCCCCATCAGACCGTTGGCTCGGCCATGCGTCACGCGCGGATTGCGCGGCCGACCGTTGGCCCAGCCGACCGTTGGCTCACCGGACAGTCCGGTGCACACCGGACAGTCCGGTGAATTATAGCCGTACGCCGCCAAACTTCTCCCGAGAGCGGCCTGTTCACTGGAGTTCAGCCTGGCGCACCGGACACTGTCCGGTGCACCACCGGACAGTCCGGTGTGCCAGACTGAGCTGAGTCTTGGTTGTACATAGCCACGCCATTTGCACCTCTTTCCTTTTCTTCTTCTTTCTGTTTCTAACACTTAGACAAGCATATTAGTACACAAAAACCAATGTACTAAGTCTAGAAACATACCTTCTCGTAATTATTACTTCTACAACATTTCACATGCTTGAGCTTTGATGTTGGACTCATAAATCATCAAGTCGGCTTGACTTGATCTAGATTGACATTTCTTGGCTCCAACATCCTGCAAAGGTCACATAGAACATCTCCAAACATAGGAACAACCCAAACTAAAGATCAAGGTGAACTTAGCTCTTTTGGGCTGCTTCCAGTTCTGGTTTGACACTTGTTCTCCTTCTAGTGACCTTGATCTCCTTCTTAGAGCTTGATCTTGAGCCTTATGACTTACACCACATACCTATAAATATTTCCTCATTGGTTGTAAGTCACGTCCTTATGTAGTGATCCTTGATGTGTCGTAGCTGTTCTCAACTCGATCACCCTTGACTTTGCAAGCCTTCTTCTTCACCCTTGGCTTTGGGTTCCTCAGCCTCCTTGACCTTCTCCCGTGCACTTGGTACCTCGAATCTCTTCTTGCCTCCGTCCTTGGCTTGATCAGTTGTCTCCGAGCTACGCACCCGAGTCTCACTTTATGCAATGTCCATCTTACTTGTGATGTCCATTATGTATCCATAATCCAGTTCTTGGACAATCACATTTGTTCACTTGTGTTGAACCCTGTTAGCTCTACCTTAAGCACCTGTTCAACACTTAGTACAATGTTAGTCCTTTAATTGAGTTGTCATCCAAACACCAAAACTCACAAGAGAGCTTTCACTGGGCCGCTTGGGCCCAAAGGCGGAGGGGGCGGGCGCGGTTGGGCCGGCCGGGACGGCCCACGGCGGGGGAGGGAAGGGGGGCGGCTGGGCCGCCCAGCTGGGCCGGCGCGAAGGGGGAGGGGCGGCTGGGCCAAAAGGGAAGAAGGGGGGGAGAGAGAGAAAGAAAAGGTTTTCCCTTTTTTATATCTATTTTTTCTATATGAATGCTTTCACACTTTCAAACAACCAAAAATGCATGGTTCGGCATGATGCAGTAAATCAAAGAAATTAACTCTAGGGTTTACTATTATCACATAACTTAAAGTTTTGAAGACGGTTGAGGTTTTAGCGAAAAGAAATGGGAAAGAGAGGTAACGCCCGAATTTAGCGAGCGATAGAGAAAAGAAAAAATTCAACTCGAAATTCGGGGCGTTACAGAAGAGCAAGGCCACGGAGAAGAAAAGGAATGTAAACGACGGACTCGTGAGTATCCTCCATCGGGACAGTAACCCCACGGCAAATCCGCCACGAACAAAGCTCCTTCGGAGGGAGAAATCTGACATCGACGAGGTGGAGAAGATCTGACTCGGAAACAACAGACATATGATTACATGCGAAAGTCAATTGGCTGTTGGGATCGATGGGAGGAATAACCGCAGCGGCAGAATTTTGACTCTTCCGCTTGGGCGCCATCTCAATCTCGTCGGCGAACTAAGCGGAAGCGAGATCAAAGGGAAACAGAGGAGGTCTGGAGGCAGAAAGTAAAGCTAGGGCTCAGAATGCAGAGGCATGCGGTGCCGTGGTACAAGTGGGGTTTTCCCGGGTCAGACACCATTTCTAAAAAGTGCCCAGTCATCACTCGGTCATTATTTCTAAAACACTGACGTGGCTCGGCGTAACTCAGCGGTTATTTCTAAAAATGCTGACATCACCAATCCTCACTCGGTCGTTATTTCTAAAACGCCGACGTGGCTAGATGTGACTCAGCTGTTGTTTCTAAAACACTAACGTCACCACTAATCACTCGGCCGTTATTTCTAAAGCGATGATGTGGCTCGAAAGGACTCGGCTGTTACCTCTAAAACGCTAGTGTCGCCAAAAACCATTCAGCTGTTACCCCTAAAGACATAGACAGTAAACCAGACCGTTCTTTCTCCACGTAAATGCAGACAGAATTAAAATGCGACACAGCAATAGCAAGTCATTACTCAAGAGTTACTTCTAAGAACAACCGCCGCATTGGATACAAACACAAATTATCGATCAACTATAAAGAAGCGATGCAAAGGCGAAGGGTGTGCACAAGATCAAGCCCGAGTTTACTTCATTATATAAGGGGGGAATTTCTTACACAAAATTAAAGGCCAACTCATTATGAGCCGGGCCTCTTCCCACTTTTCGACACATTACATTACTACATTACACTACTACACTACTTACACTACACTATACTACTAACTACTACTACATTATTCTACTAATACTAACACTACTTATCTATACTAATATTTTAAGCCAGTGGCGCTTTGCCACTGGCCTTGCCGCTGTCGCTGCCACCCTTGTCGTCGCCCTTGCCGTCGCCCTTGCCGTCACCTCCGTCGTCATCGTCGCCCTCGCCGTCACCGCCACTCCCCTCCTCGGACGAGTCAGAGGAGTCCTCCTCGTCCGAGGAGACCTCTGACTCATCCAAGCCCTCGATCCCGGAGCGCTCGATGGCCCGGATATATGTCCACACCTCGGCGGCGATCCCCTGGGAATCATCCGAGTCTTCAGACGATGCCGGGGGCAAGGTGTAGACTGGCGATCCCTCGGACTCGGAGGAGAACTCCTCCTCCGAGTACTCAGAATCGCCGAAATCCTCCGAGGGAGGGGTCGGCTCGTGCTTCCGTTTGTCGCCAGAGTGGTGCGTCGAACTTCCGCTCTTCTTGCTCTTGCCCATGGTGGAATAGAAAAGAGGAAAATAAGCAAGCAACGGTAGAGAGATGTGTGAAGACGCCAGTGAAGCAAGTGCTCTATTTATAGAGGAAGAAAGCAACCGCTCATCTCCTACCACGGTCACTGAACAGTCGCAAGTATTCAATAAGCAATTCAAATCGTCTAGAAACAAGTCAGGCGGCTGATGCCATTTCACGTAACACAACACCCATTGGGACTCAAGTCAACTGCATGGATGATATGATTACACCCGCGGTCACATCAAGTTACTACTCAGGGATAGTTCGCTAAACGCTCAGCGCACCAAGCCGTCCCTTGCCTACACCCATTGGGGGGATGTCTAGGAATTTTCAATAGATTTTCCCAAGCAGTCACATCCATACAGTATACACAATGAATGTATCAAGACAAAAAGAAGATATCTATGGAGATCGGAAGAAAGCCAAAAATAGCTGATGAAGTACAAGTCTAATCAACAGGAGCATTGAAGCACGAAGCGAAAGGAAGACTAGCCAAGAGCCATCTACCGGATGTCCAATCCGTCGCTGATCAAATAAATTTCAAGCTAGTGCATGGGCAGGCCGTATTGTTGATCTCAAAAAGGCAAAAAACTATATGCTGATCTCTAAAGCATAAATTGATGATATAATGCTGAAATCTAAGGCATGAAATGAAGATGAGATAATGCTGATTTCTAAGGCATGAGTCTAAGTTAGAGACAATGGTTTCTAAAAAATCATGGGATGAAGACCTTTGAGTGGATTATTTTCAGTAATCCACTCAAAGCTCGGGGGCTACACCCATTGGGTGCACCTTCTGAGACCCCGAGAACAAAATGCTGATCTCTAAAGCTTAGGCTGATGGCAAAATGCTGATTTCTAAAGCATAAGTCTAAGTTAGAGACAATGATTTCTAAAGAAGTATGAGATGAAGACCTTTGAGTGGATTATTTTCAGTAATCCACTTAAAGCTCGGGGGCTACACCCTTAACCCCTAAGAACAAAACGTCGACCTCTAAAGCATAAACAAAGCACCGATTATTGAAGATTAAAAGCAAAAGACTGCGGAATGATGCCAAAAGAAGATGACAAAAGACTGTTTTGACCAAGTTACTCAGAGTTGGAGGTAACGACTTAGCAGACATGTTTCAAAATTGTAAGCTAGACCTGGAATCTTTGGGCCGATTATTTCAAAATCAACACAAATATTGGGGGCTTGTGGGGGACAGATATCCCCTGGGACCACTAGAAGGCAAGAAGGCCTCGCGAAAGGCCCAGGCCCATTATTTCGCAAGGCCATCCCTTCGTGGGCCAGGGGAGGAACTTTCAGCAGAATGGATCAACACGAAGACGGATCAACTCGAGCCCATGCGGTTTGCTGACCTCAAACGCTATCCACAGCATTGATCCGACTTTCCCGCGCAGCGCCCTCAGGCGTCAGAGCCGAAGGACTATAAGTCGGCAAGATTATAGGAAGATAAACTCAGTCGGTTCACTATTACTTAGGAACATGTGGTTATCATATCCGCATGTAATGCCCCACGGTCAAATATATAAGGCCTAGGGGGCACCCCTTCAAGAACATCTTACTCATTAGCCATCCACCCAGCTCTCTAACATCTCCTGTACTAGAGAATTCCCCTGTAATCCACCACACATAAGATCCACTCCAGGACATAGGGTATTACGCATCTCAAAGCGGCCCGAACCTGTACAAGATTGTCCACCATCTCTCGTGCCTCTGGCACGAACCATCGAGCTACTATCAGCTACACCGTCCTACTCCTAAAAACACCTCGAGGGGCAACCCCAGGGTGTGCGGTCGGACCCAAATCACCGACACAAAGAGATCACCAACACAAGTCTTTGTAAAAAGAGTTGGATCAGCTTTCCCAACCTTGAAAGCATTAGCAATTAAGAAATCTCTAAGGCATTCATACCATGCTCTTGGGGCTTGCTTAAGTCCATAGAGCGCCTTAGAGAGCTTAAACACGTGGTCGGGATACCTATCATCCTCAAAGCCAGGGGTGAAAGGGAAATGTGCCCTTGGGATATTTCTATAGTGTTTTGGTGATTAAGTGTCCAACACATAGTGAGTGAGATATTGTGTGCCAAACAAGCAAAAAGTGCAAATCATGTAACGAGGTACGTTTCTAGACTTAGTACATTGTTTTGAGTACTAACATATTTTGTCTAAGTGCTAGAAACAGAGAAAAGGAAAAGAAGAAAAGGATTGAAGTGACTTGGCTGTGTACAGCCAAAGTTCAGCTAGGTCTGGCACACTGGACTGTCCGGTGGTGCACTAGACAGTGTCCGGTGCGCCAGGCTGAACTCCGGTGAACAAGCCGCTCTCGGGAAATGTTTGGCGGCGTACGGCTATAATTCACCGGACTGTTCGGTGGTGCACCGGACTGTCCGGTGAGCCAACGGTCGACTGCGCAACGGTCGGTCGTGCAATCCGCAGGCGACGCGTGGCCCACGCCAACGGTCGGCAGGGGGCACCGGACTGTTCGGTGTGCACCAGACAGTGTCTGGTGCGCCAACTGCCACGAATCTGCAACAGTCGTCTGTGCCAGAATAGGAAAGAGATCTGCACCGGACTGTCTACAGTGACTGTCCGGTGGCGCACCGGACTGTCCAGTGCGCCACTCGACAAAAGGCAAGGATAGCCTTCCTTGTTGATCTCCAACGGCTCCTAGCTGCCTTGGGGCTATAAAAGGGACCCCTAGGCGCATGGAGGAGTAACCCCAAGCATTCACTAAGCATTCTAAGTCTCCCACACTCCGCCTTCGCGCACTTGATCGATCGTGTTAGTGATTTGAGCTCCGTTCTAGTTGTGAACTCTTTATGCTTCATTTTAAGCTCAAGTCTTGGCTTGTGTGCGTGTGTGTGCTACGGATTTGTGTGTGTTGCTCCCCAACCTTACTCTCATGGTTTCATTGTGATCTTTGTTGTAAGGGTGAGAGACTCCAACTTGTGGAGATTCCTCACAAACGAAAAAGGATATAAGGAAGAAAAACTATGGTATTCAAGTTGATCATTGGATCACTTGAAAGGGGTTGAGTGCAACCCTCGTCCATTGGGACGCCACAACGTGGAAGTAGGCAAGCGTTACTTGGCCGAACCACGAGATAAAATCGCGTGTCTCTTGTGTTGATCTCTTTGTGACTATTTTGCCCACAAGAACTCGCTTCTCAACTACTTAGTCGCACTAACATTTCTATAACCAAGTTTGTGGCTATTTAGACTTGAATTTTGCAGGATCACCTATTCACCCCCCTCTAGGTGCTCTCAATTGGTATCAGAGCCGTTCTCTTCATGTAAGGGACTAATCGCCCGAAGAGATGGATCCTAAGGGAAAGGGGATGGTGGTCAACGACAAAGAGAAGGAGTCCATCTTCAACGAGCCAAGAGACAACAAGCCCACTGACTCTGTCTCGAGTCACAAGAAGAAGGACGGGAAGAAGAAGAGGCGCATCAAGAAGATCATTTACTATGACAGCGACGCCTCCTCTTCTTCACCAAGAGACGACGACGACTCATCTAAGAAGAAACCGGTTAATCAAAACTTTTTATTTGACTATTCTCGTATTCCTTTCAATTCCAATGCTCATTTGCTTTCAATTCCTCTTGGTAAACCTCCACACTTTGATGGAGAGGACTACTCATTTTGGAGTCACAAAATGCGTAGTCACTTATTTTCTCTCCATCCTAGTATTTGGGAGATAGTTGAAAATGGAATGCACTTTGATAGTACGGATAACCCTGTGTTTATTAATGAACAAATTCATAAGAATGCACAAGCTACCACTGTTTTGCTAGCATCCTTGTGCAGGGACGAATACAACAAGGTGAGCAGCTTGGACAACGCCAAGCAAATTTGGGATACCCTCAAGATATCGCATGAGGGAAACGACGCCACCATGATCACCAAAATGGAGTTGGTGGAAGGCGAGCTGGGAAGGTTTACGATGATTAGGGGAGAAGAGCCAACACAAACATACAACAGGCTCAAGTCCCTGGTCAACAAGATTAGGAGCTATGGAAGTACAATATGGACGGATCACGACATCGTCCGATTCATGCTCAGGTCCTTTACCATCATTGACCCTTATCTTGTGAATCTTATCCGTAAGAATCCTAGGTACACAAAGATGACGCCCGAGGAGATACTCGGAAAATTCGTGAGCAAGCGCATGATGGTCAAAGACGCATGACATGTGGATGACGCCTTGAACGGACCTCTACCCGTCTACGAGTCGTAGCCCGTTGCGCTCAAGGCAACAAGCAGCAAGGAGGCGCTACCAAGCAATGTAGCACAAGTAAAGGCTGCTGAGCTCAACAAGGATGAAATGGCGCTCATCATCAAGCGCTTCAAAACTGCTCTTAAAAGACGCAAGGAGTACCCCAATAAGAACAAAACAAGGGGAAAGTGCTCCTGCTTCAAGTGCGGTAAGACTTGTCACTTTATAGCAAATTGTCCCGATAATGCTAATGACCAGGAACAAGAAAAGAGCGGGAAGAAGGAGAAGAAAAAGAACTACAGGATGGCAAAGGGCGAGGCACACCTCGGAAAGGAATGGGACTCGGACTGCTCTTCTTTCGACTCCGACGACGAAGGACTCGCTGTCTCGGCCTTCAACAAGTCCTCTCTCTTCCCCAACGAACGACACACTTGCCTCATGGCTAAGGAGAAGAAGGTAAGTGTTCGTGATACCCCTAAATACACTACTTCTAGTGATGATGATTCTAGTGATGATGAAGTAGATTACTCAAGCTTATTCAAAGGTTTAGATAGAGCTAAAGTAGATAAAATCAATGAGTTAATTGATGCTTTAAATGAAAAAGATAAATTGCTAGAGAAGCAAGAGGATATTTTGTATGAAGAGCATGATAAATTTATTAGTGTGCAAAAATCCCTTGTGTTAGAGATTAAAAGGAAAGAAATGCTATCCTCTGAATTGTCTGTGTGCCATGAATCAATCTCTAGTTTAAAGATTTTGAATGATGATTTAAATGCTAAGCTAGAGGTAGCTAATAAATCTAGTTCATGTGTAGAACATGTTGTAATTTGTAATAGATGTAAGGACTTTGATGTTAATGCTTGTAATGAACATATTATTGCTATTACAAAATTGAATGATGAAGTGGCTAGTCTTAATGCTCAACTTAAGACTTGCAAAATTGACTTTGATAAGTTAAAATTTGCTAGGGATGCCTACACTGTTGGTAGACACCTCTCAATTAAGGATGGACTTGGCTTTCAAAAGGAAGCCAAGAACTTAACAAGTCAAAGGGCTCCCATTCCCAACAAGGAGAAAGGAAAGGCCCCTATGGCTAGTAGCATTCAAAGGAATCATGCTTTCATTTATGATAGAAAATTTTCTAGGAATGCGCATTATAATAGGAGTTATGTTGATTATAATGATTCACATGCTATGTTTGCCTCTAGCTCTACTTTTGTGCATGGTAGGCATAGGAAAAGTAATGTTGTGGATCATGTGCCTAGGAGAGTATGTAATGAACCTTCTACTATTTACCATGCCTGCAATACTTCTTTTGCAATCTTTTGTAAGAATGAAAAAGTAGTTGCTAGGAAGTTGGGGTCCAAATGCAAGGGAGATAAGACTTGTATTTGGATCCCAAAGGCTATCGTGACTAACCTTGTAGGACCCAACAAGAGTTGGGTACCTAAAACCCAAGTGTAAATTGCCTTGCAAGTTTATGCATCCGGGGCTCAAGCTAGATTATCGACAGCGGATGCACAAACCACATGACAGGGGAGAAGAAGTTCACCTCCTACAACAAGAACAAGGATTCCCAGGATACGATCATCTTTGGAGATGGGAACCAAGGCAAGGTCAAAGTCTAGGGCAAGATAGCAATCACCGACGAGCACTCCATTTCAAACGTATTTCTAGTAGAGTTGCTTGGTTATAATCTTCTGTCTGTAAGTCAATTGTGCCACATGGGCTACAATTGTTTGTTTACAAATGTTGATGTTTCTGTCTTTAGAAGGAGTGATGGTTCATTAGCATTTAAGGGTGTATTATACGACAAACTCTATTTAGTTGATTTTTCAAAAGAGGAGGCCGATCTAGATGCATCCTTAATAGCTAAGACTAGCATGGGCTGGCTGTGGCATCGCCGTCTAGCATATGTTGGGATGAAGAACCTTCACAAACTTCTAAAGGGAGAACATGTGTTAGGACTAACAAATGTATGTTTCGAAAAAGATAGACCTTGTGCAGCTTGTTAGGCAGGAAAACAAGTGGGGAGCACTCATCACAACAAGAATGTGATGACAACATCAAGACCACTGGAGCTACTACATATGGACCTCTTCGGACCCATTGCCTACCTTAGCATCGGGGGAAGTAAGTATGGTCTTGTTATTGTTGATGATTTTTCCTGCTTCACTTGGGTATTCTTTTTGCAGGATAAATCAGAAACCCCAGGGACCCTAAGGAGCTTTCTAAGAAGGGCTCAAAACGAATTTGAGCTCAAGGTGAAAAAGATAAGAAGCGACAACGGGTCCGAGTTCAAGAATCTGCAAGTGGAGGAGTATCTTGAGGAGGAAGGCATCAAGCACGAGTTCTCCGCTCCCTACACACCACAGCAAAATGGTGTGGTAGAGAGGAAGAACAGGACGATCATCGACATGGCGAGGACAATGCTTGGAGAGTTCAAGACGCCTGAGCGGTTTTGGTCGAAAGCTGTGAACATAGCTTGCCACGCCATAAACTAGCTCTACCTCCATCGCCTCCTCAAGAAGACCTCGTATGAACTTCTTACCGGTAACAAACCCAACGTCTCATACTTTCGTGTATTTGGAAGCAAATGTTACATTCTAGTGAAGAAAGGTAGAAATTCTAAATTTGCTCCCAAGGCAGTAGAAGGGTTTTTACTAGGGTATGACTCAAATACAAGGGCGTATAGAGTCTTCAACAAATCATCGGGTTTGGTTGAAGTCTCTAGCGACGTTGTATTTGATGAGACTAATGGCTCTCCAAGAGAGCAAGTTGATCTTGGTGATGTAGATGAAGATGATGTTCCAACGGCCGCAATATGCACTATGGCGATTGGAGATGTGCGACCGCATGAACAACAAGAGCAAGATCAACCTTCTTCCTCAACGATGGTGCAGCCCCAACTCATGATTATGGACAGGTTCCTCAAGAAGAGGCGTGTGATCAAGGGGGAGCACAAGAAGAACCAGCTATGGAGGAAGAAGCACCATGGGCCCCTCCAACTCAAGTTCGAGCAACGATCCAACGGAATCACCCGTTGACCAGATTCTGGGTGACATAAGCAAGGGAGTAACTACTCGCTCAAGATTAGCTAACTTTTGTGAGCATTACTCGTTTGTCTCTTCTATTGAGCCTTTCAGGGTAGAGGAGGCATTGTAGGATCTGGACTGGGTGTTGGCCATGCAGGAAGAGCTCAACAACTTCAAGAGGAATGAAGTTTGGAGCCTGGTGCCTCATCCCAAGCAAAATGTTGTGGGAACCAAGTGGGTGTTCCGCAACAAGCAAGACGAGCACGGGGTGGTGACAAGAAACAAGGCTCGACTTGTGGCAAAAGGTTATGCCCAAGTCACAGGTTTGGATTTCGACGAGACTTTTGCTCCTGTGGCTAGGCTAGAGTCTATTCGAATATTGTTAGCCTATGCCGCTCATCATTCTTTCAGGTTGTTTCAAATGGACATGAAGAGCGCTTTCCTCAATGGGCCAATCAAGGAGGAGGTATACGTGGAACAACCCCCTGGCTTTAAGGATGAAAGGTACCCAGACCATGTGTGTAAGCTCTCTAAGGCACTCTATGGACTTAAGCAAGACCCAAGAGCATGGTATGAATGCCTTAGAGATTTCTTAATTGCTAATGCTTTCAAGGTTGGGAAAGCCGATCCTACTCTTTTCACTAAGACTTGTGATGGTGACCTTTTTGTGTGCCAAATTTATGTCGATGACATAATATTTGGTTCTACTAACCAAAAGCCTTGTAAGGAATTTAGCAGGGTGATGACTCAAAAGTTTGAGATGTCGATGATGGGCGAGTTGAACTACTTCCTTGGGTTCCAAGTGAAGCAACTCAAGGATGGCACCTTCATCTCCCAAACGAAGTACACTCAAGATCTTCTCAAGAGGTTTGGGATGAAGGACGCCAAGCCCGCGAAGACACCGATAGAAACCGACGGACATGTCGACCTCAACAAAGGAGGTAAGTCCATTGATCAAAAGGCATACCGGTCTATGATAGGGTCATTACTTTATTTATGTGCTAGTAGATCGGATATTATGCTTAGCGTATGCATGTGTGCTAGATTTCAATCCGACCCAAGGGAATGTCACCTTGTGGCCGTTAAGCGAATTCTTAGGTATTTAGTTGCTATGCCTTGCTTCAGGATCTAGTATCCAAAGGGGTCTACCTTTGACTTAATTGGATATTTAGACTCCGATTATGCTCAATGCAAGGTTGATAGGAAGAGTACATCAGGGACATGCCAATTCCTAGGAAGGTCCCTGGTGTCGTGGAGCTCAAAGAAACAAACTTTCGTTGCCCTATCCACCGCTGAGGCCAAGTATGTTGCTGCAGGACATTGTTGCGTGCAACTACTTTGGATGAGGCAAACCCTCCGGGACTTTGGCTACAATATGAGCGAAGTCCCACTCCTATGTGACAATGAGAGTGCAATCTGCATGGCGAATAATTCTGTTGAACACAGCCGCACTAAACACATAGACATCCGACATCACTTTCTGAGAGACCACCAGCAAAAGGGAGATATCGAGGTGTTCCATATTAGCACCAAAAACCAGCTAGCCGATATCTTTACCAAGCCATTAGACGAGAAAACCTTTTGCAGGCTACGTAGTGAGCTAAATGTCTTAGATTCGCATAACTTGGATTGATCTATAGCATACATGTGTTTTATGCCTTTGATCACGTTACTTATGCAATTTGTTGCTTATTTATGGTGCTCAAGTTGTGCAAGGGATCCCCGGACCTCACAAGTCCATGTGTGAATGATGCACATTTGTAGGGGGAGAAGTGCTACAACTTGACCCTTTGAGACTAATTTTGTGTTTGAGTTTACTGGATTTAGTCTCAAAGGTGAATTGAAAGGGAAAGGTGGACTTAGACCATGCAAAGACTTCCACTGCACTCCGGTATTAGTATAATTAACTCCAAGTTCATATCTATGCTCTTATTGCCTTTTTGCTCTTAATTGACAATTTTGGTGAGGCAATGGGGTTAAAGGGCAAAAAATGATCCCGTTTTGGTGCCTAATGCCAAAGGGGGAGAAATTAAGGCCAAAGCAAATGGATCATCTACCACTTGAGAATTTTGAAAATAGTAGAGTTAGAACTTTTGATTTGTCAAAATACTCTTATTGTCAAAATTTGGTCTCTTGTGTGGAGAATTTATGATTATGGGAAAAGGGGGAGCTTTTGGATCTTGATCAACTTCACTCTTGAAATATCTCTCTTTATGCCCAAACAAGTGAGTTTGACTTAGAGATAGGAAAATGAATTTGATTTGCAAAAACAAATCAAGTTGTGGCAAAGAATGATCCAAATATGCCAAATTAGAGTAAAAAACGATTTGGTCCTTATTTGCATCGATGTTGCACTTATTTGTGTTACTTTTTGATGTGTTGGCATAAATCACCAAAAAGGGGGAGATTGAAAGGGAAATGTGCCCTTGGGCCATTCCTATAATGTTTTGGTGATTAAGTATCCAACACATAGTGAGTGAGATATTGTGTGCCAAACAAGCGAAAAGTGCAAATAATGTAACGAGGTACGTTTCTAGACTTAGTACATTGTTTTGAGTACTAACATATTTTGTCTAAGTGCTAGAAATAGAGAAAAGAAAAAGAAGAAAAGGATTGAAGTGACTTGGCTGTGTACAACCAAAGTTCAGCTCGGTTTGGCACACCGGACAGTGTCCGGTGCGCTAGGCTGAACTCCGGTGAACAGGCCGCTCTCGGGAAATGTTTGGCGGCATATGGCTATAATTCACCGGACTGTCCTGTGGTGCACCGGACTGTCCGGTGAGCCAACGGTCGACTGCGCAACGGTCGGTCGCGCAATCCGCAGGCGACGCGTGGCCCGCGCCAATGGTCGGCAGGGGGCACCAGACTGTTCGGTGTGCACTGGGCAGTGTCTGGTGCGCCAACTGCCACAAATCTGCAACGGTCGCCTGCGCCAGAATAGGAAAGAGATCTGCACCGGACTGTCTACAGTGACTGTCCGGTGGCACACCAGACTGTCCAGTGCGCCACTCGACAGAAGGCAAGGATAGCCTTCCTTGTTGATCTCCAACGGCTCCTAGCTGCCTTGGGGCTATAAAAGGGACCCCTAGGTGCATGGAAGAGTAACCCCAAGCATTCACTAAGCATTCTAAGTCTCCCACACTCCGTCTTCGCGCACTTGATCGATCGTGTTAGTGATTTGAGCTCCGTTCTAGTTGTGAACTCTTTGTGCTTCATTTTGAGCTCAAGTCTTGGCTTGTGTGCCTGTGTGTGCTGCGGATTTGTGTGTGTTGCTCCCCAACCTTACTCTCGTGGTTTCATTGTGATCTTTGTTGTAAGGGTGAGAGACTCCAACTTGTGGAGATTCCTCACAAACGGGAAAAGATATAAGGAAGAAAAATTGTGGTATTCAAGTTGATCATTGGATCACTTGAAAGGGGTTGAGTGCAACCCTCATCCATTGGGACGCCACAACATGGAAGTAGGCAAGTGTTACTTGGCCAAACCACGGGATAAAATCGCGTGTCTCTTGTGTTGATCTCTTTGTGACTATTTTGCCCACAAGAACTCGCTTCTCAAATACTTAGTCGCACTAACATTTCTATAACCAAGTTTGTGGCTATTTAGAGTTGAATTTTGTAGGATCACCTATTCACCCCCCCTCTAGGTGCTCTCAAGGGGGTTGTTCCACCACGAATACCTCCTCCTTGATTGGCCCGTTGAGGAAAGCGCTCTTTATGTCCATTTGAAACAACCTGAAAGAGTGGTGGGCGACATAGGCTAATAAAATTCGAATAGACTCTAACCTAGCCACAGGAGCAAAAGTCTCCGCGAAATCCAAACCTGTGACTTGGGCATAACCTTTTGCCATAAGTCGTGCCTTGTTTCTTGTCACCACCCCGTGCTCGTCTTGCTTGTTGCGGAACACCCACTTGGTTCCCACAACATTTTGCTTTGGATGTGGCACCAGGCTCCAAACTTCATTTCTCTTGAAGTTGTTGAGCTCTTTCTGCATGGCCAACACCCAATCCGGATCCTGCAAGGCCTCTTCTACCCCTAAAGGCTCAATAGAAGAGACAAACGAGTAATGCTCACAAAAGTTAGCTAATCTTGAGCGAGTAGTTACTCCCTTGCTGATGTCACCCAAAATCTGGTCGATGGGGTGATGTCGTTGGATCGTTGCTCGGACTTGAGTTGGAGGGACTTGTCGGTGTTTCGGGTCCGACCGCGCACCCAGGGTTACCCCCAAGGTGCTTTTAGGAGTAGGACGGTGTTACCAACTGTAGCTCGATGGTTCGTGTTGGGCGCATGAGAAATAGTAGACAATGATGTACAGGTTCGGGACGCTTTGAGATGCGTAACACCCTACGTCCTGGCTAGAATGCTTTATGCGATGAGTTACAAGAAAGCTCTCTAGTGCTGGAAAACGTAAAGAACGGGATGGAAGGCTAAGTGATGAATGATGTCGATCTATCGTCTTGAAGGGGTGCCTCCTAGGACTTATATACTCGACCGTGGGGCATTACATGTGGATATGATAACAACGTGAGCCAGAATAATAGTGAACTAACTGAGTCTGTCTCCCTATAATTCAGCCGACTCATCCTCGCCCAGTTCCAATGTACGGGGCTCCTGTGCGGGAAGGTCGGGTCACTGCTGTGATTACTGCTCGGATGTTGTTGGGCCGTCTGGGCTTGCACCGACCCAGCCTTGTGTTGATCCATCTCACTGGTCGTTCCTCCCAGGCCCACGAGGGGGGTGACCTTACGAATTATGGGGCCTTTGGGCCTTTCGTGAGGTCTTCTATCCTTCTTGTGGACCCGGGGGATATCTGTCCCCCACAAGCCCCCGATCTTTAAGCTGATTTTGAAATAAACGGCCCAAAGATCCTAGGTCCAGCTTGCGGTATTTGATTTTACCAGGGAATGCTTTGGAAATAAGTCTGCCGGGTCACTGCTTCAGAATTCTGAGTGATCCGGTTAACACGTCTTCTTTTTACTGTCTTCTTCTGCTATTATTCCTCAAAATTTGGTGTTCTGTCTCGGGCTTATGCTTTGGAGGTCAGCATTTTGCACTGTTGAACTGTGAAGTCCATTGGGTGCGCCGAAGGTGCACCCAATGGGTGTAGCCCCCGAGCTTCGAGTGGATTTTGACAGATAATCCGCTCGAAGGTCTTCATCTCATGGTGTCTCTTTTTTTTCTTTTTTCTTTAGAAATCATCCTTTTCTTTTGTCGAATGCCTTAGAGGTCAGCATTATGTCATCAGCGTTATGCTTCAAAGGTCAGCATGTATTTTTATCTCTAAAGTTGAGTTCCTGATCTGCCCATATCTTGCTAAGTCTGGCAATTTATTTGATCTGCGACTGATTGGACATTCGAAAGATGGCTCTTGACTAGTCTTCATGTCACTTCGTGCTTTGATGCTTCTGTCGATTAGACTTGTACCTTATCGACTATATTTGGCTTTCCTTTAATCCTTGCTGGTATCTCTTTTCTGTCTTGGAGTATTCATTGCATATACTGCACGAATGTGACAGTTTTGGAAAATATACTGATAATTTCTGGGCGTCCCCCCCAATGGGTGTAGGCAAGGGACGGCTTGGTACGCTGAGCGTTTAGCAAACTGCTTCTGAGTAGTAACTTGATGTGACCGCGGGTGTAATCATATCGCCCGTGCAGTTGACTGGAGTCCCAATGGGTGTCGTGTTACGTGAAACGGCGTCAGCCGCCTGACGTGTCTTCAGACGGTTTGAATTGCATATTGAATTTTTGTGACTGTTCGGTGGCCGTGGTAGGAGGTGAGCGGTTGCCTTCTTCTTCTATAAATAGTGCTCTTGCTTCTCCAGCGTTTTCATGCTTCTTGCTACTGCTTGCTGTTTCATCTCCTCTCCTTCCTTCCACTTCCTCCATGGGCAAGAGCAAGAAAGGTGGCAGCTCTTCGCATCACTCGGGCGACAAGCGCGAGCCGACTCCTCCTTCGGAGGACTTCGGCGACTCGGAATACTCGGAGGAGTTCTCCTCCGAGTCCGAGGGCTCTCCGGCTCCTGCCTCTCCCCCGGCGTCGTCTGATGATTCAGACGACTCCTAGGGGATCGCCGCGGAGGTGTGGACCTACATCCAGGCCGTCGAGCGTGCCAGGCTCGAGGGCTCGGATGAGTCGGAGTACTCCTCGAACGAGGAGAATCCCTCCGACTCGTCCGAGGAGGGCAGCGGCGACGACGGCGGTGACGGCGACGACGACAGAGGCGACGATGACAGCGGCGGCAACAGCGGCAAGTGCGGCAATGGCGACGGCGGTGGCAGCAGCAAGGGCAGCAACAAGGCCAGTGGCTAGACGCCACTGGTTTTAGATGTTAGTGTAGATTAGTAGTAGAAATAGTATTAGCGAAATAATGTAGTAGTAGCAGCTAGTAGTATAGTTAGTTAAATGTAATGTAGTAGAAGGGAAAGCATCAGCTCATAATGAGTTGATTTGTAAGTTCGGTAGTACTTCCCGTATAATGAAGAATGATTTTGATTCCTCTCGTGCGTATCATTCCGCCTTCTTGCTGATCGTCGTTTGTGTTGATGCCTACTATAGAGGCTGTTTCTGAATGTAATGCTTGAGTAGCAACTTAGAATCGTTGAGCCGTGCTTCAGATTGCCTTCTTCACGATGCCAGCGCTTTAGTAGTGGTGGCCGAGTGATTATCAGCGATGTTGGGGCTTTTTAGATGTGATAGCCGAGCGATAACGGGCCGCGTCGGTGTTTTAGAAATAATGACCGAGCGGTTACTGGCGACGTCGACGTTTTAGAGGTAACAGCCGAATCTTCTGGAGTCACGTCTCTGTTTTAGGAATAACAGCCGAGTGATTACCGGCGACGTCGGTGTTTTAGAAGTAACAGCCGAGTGATAACGGACCACGTCGGCCGCTTTGAAAGTAGTGGCCGAGTGAAGTCAAATAACGTCAGCATTTTTAGAAACAACAGCTGAGTCAATTTGGGCCGCGTCGGCGGTTTTGGAGATAACGGCCGAGTGATGACATGGCACGCCAGCGTTTTAGAAATAATGGTTGGGTGATGACATGGCACGCCAGCGTTTTAGAAATAACGGCTGGGTGATGACTGGGCACTTTTTAGAAATGACATCTGGCCCGGGGAAATCCCATATGTACTGCACTGTCGCACGCCTCCACGCTCCGTGCCCTAGTTTCTGCTTTTTTGCATCCAGGGTTTCTCTGCTTTCCTGCAATATCGCTTCCGCTCCGTTCGCTAGCAAGGTTGAGATGGTGCCCAAGTGGAAAGCTTCGAATTTGTCCGTCGCAATCATTCCCCCATCGATCCCAATAGTCAGTTGCCTTCGCAGGTAACCATATGTCTGTTGTCTCTGAATCCGACCTTCTTCATCTCGTTTCCATCGGGGTTCTTCCTCCGAAGGAGCTCTGTTCGTGGCAGATCTGCCGTGGGGTCACTGTTCTGACAGAAGACACCCACGAATCCGTCATTTACGTTCCTTTTCTTATCCGCGGACTTGCTCTACCCATTTCTCCTTTCTTCCGCGGTCTCCTTGATTTCTATCGCTTGAATATGACCCATCTGAATCCCAATTCTATTCTACAAGTTTCTGTTTTTGTTCATTTATGCGAAACCTTTCTTGGTGTTTTGCCCCACTTTGGCCTTTGGAAGTATCTGTACCACTGTCGGCCTGGGATGGCTGGGGGGCAGCACCAGCTGGTGGGGGGCGCGAGCTTGGAGATGCGCCGTGGAAGGAAGACTGATTACCTCGACATCCCACTTAAGGACAGCATCAAGGGATGGCGCCTGGAATGGTTCATCGTGGAGAATCATGGGAATTCCCTCCCCCCATGGTCAGGTAGACAGTCGGATGTTCGCACTCCGAGCTAGACCGAATCCCCCACAGACCAGGAGGTGGCTGAGGTAGGGGCTCTGTTAGCAGAAGTTGGATTGTTGAAAGAAAGGGGTCTGACTGCAGAAGTTGTGGTCGCTGACTTTGTTTTCAAGAACATTCAGCCACTAAAAGATAGAGCATATCCGGCCTATCTGTACCGAGGCTTGGCTGATTCAACCCGGGTGACCAACAGAAGAATTCCTGCTGTGGACTTGGTGAGCCGGCTCGAGATGATACTCAGAGGCAAGGTGTCGAACATCGGCGCTCCTGCTGCATACTCGGCCTGGAATTTGCCTCCTTCCCAGGCCTTTACCAGTTTCGTGTCAAATCCTCCTGCTGGTGATAGCGATTTGGGCCTTAGAGTGCGACCCTCTCTCGAAGAAGTTAGTGCTTTGGTTGCCTCACTCGGAGAAATTCCTGACGACGAGAGGCAGGTTCATTTTGAGGTGCCTTTGAATCCAAGTGACATGGAGATAAGTGCCATGCTGGATATGTTAGCTGAGGATTCTTCTGACGCCGCTCCTGCTGAAACACTGGTGGTTGCGCCCATCCCTGAGGCCGGCAAAGCTTTGGACGCTCAGAGGTCTGACAATGTTCGCCCGAAACGTTCTCACCAAGCCGATCAAGCCTCTTTTCCTGCTGAGGGGCAGAATAAGAAGAAGAGACGTCTTTGTCGGGTGTCTAGCTTGGATCAGGGTGCCGGTCCTTCTGTTCCTGTTGCTGCGGAAGTGCCAGTGCCTGAATTTGCTGAAGCTGACCCCAATGGGTGTGACCCGTCTGATGCTGACCCCAATGGGTGTGATCCTGCTGAAACTGACCCCAATGGGTGTACTGTTCGTGTTGTTGATGAGGATGATGAAGAAGGGGATGAAATCCCTCTGATTCGGAAGAATAGCCGGCGTTACATAGCTAGTGGGGAAAGTAGTGGTGTTCCTTCTCCTGCCTTGTCTTCCCTCATTGGTCTGCAAGAATTATCTCTGGCGAACTTTGATCAAACTCTTGAAGACATGGTTCCAGAAGATCTGTTGTCAGAGCCGGCAGATGGTGGCGCAATGGATGTTTGTGCTGATGTGCTCGTTGCCGGGTTGGGGTCATCCCGGGCAGCGTCCCGCGCCTCATCGACCTTGGAGCGCGGTCTTGAGGGTCAGGAAGCTAGTCTGGATTGCACTACTCCCATGGAAGTGACTGAGGGACCTTCAGCCTTAGAGGTGGCTGCTGCAGAGACCTCGGCTCTCAAGGATGGTGCTGGCACTTACCTAGCCCCCGAGGGTGTTGCCGGAGATGATCCGGCTTGGACAGGTAACGCGAGCTGTGACCCAACCCCTGAGGGTGTCCGAGTGGGTTCTCCCTCCCACACTTCCATGGATGTTCACATAGGGTCTTCTCCTCCACACTCTGGTTGCATGGCGATAGCCCAAGCCTTCGGTCAAGGAGTCACTTTAGAGGCCAGCGCACCCGACGACAGAGTTCTGGGTTCTGTTGACGACACTGAATTGGTTCCTGCTGATTCGTTGCGAGTTGTTCCGGTTGGTGATCCTTCGCCGAGCCATCAGTTGATCTCTCATGACTTGGGGGTCTCCTCATTCTTCTCCAACCTCCAGGTATTTTGGTTTCTTCTGGTCTGACTTTACCCAGGCAGGTAATTGTTCTCATGCATGTCTGTTTTTATCGTCAGGCATTGGTGGATGAAATGGCTAGCCAGTTGAAATCACAGGGAACCTCTGTCCCAGAAGGGTTTTGTCCCTAATGCATTGGAATCCAGTGCTGCTTCAGCGGCGAGTATCTGACTTGGAGATGGCAAACGCCGGTCGGTGCTCTTTTGCTTCTTTTTTGGCTACCTGATTAAACTGCTTTTTATTTTAACACCTTTGCTTGACTGTTTCTTGACAGATATGGCTCGGCAGTACTCTGATCTTGAAGAAAAACATTCTCAAGGTTGGACTGAACTGGCCAGGCGGTGCTCTAATCTTGAAGAAAAGTATTCTCAAGGTCAGACTGAACTGGCCCGGGTTTCTGCTTCTCTGAGTGATGCTAACACGCTGAACTCTACTCTCCATGCTCAGCTCGACTCTGAAAAGGTGACCTGTGAATCTTGGCTTTGTTTGTTGTGTTCTTATTGCTTGCTCGACGTTTGGAAAAACTGATTCTTGTCTGCAGGAGGAAAAGCGTGCCCTCGCCACTTCTCATGACAACCTTGACAAGCTATACCGCGACGCCAGCAATTCAATGACCATCTTGGAGAGGAGTCATCGTTTCACCATGGAGGAGTTAGATAATCATCGTTATAAGCTGCAAGAGTCCTTGGATGATGTGATTCGCCTCAGGCAGTTGGTGTCGACCAAAGATGTTGTCATCAAGGATCTGCGCGCTTCCAAGAAATCCATCGCCCAGGAGCTACAAACCGCTCGGCTGGCTGTCAAGGCTGCTGAAGAGACTTCTGCTACCCTGAGGGCCTAGCGCGATAAAGCTATGGATAAAGCTATTCGCGCGGGGCGGATCTTGATGAGGAGACCCGACATGGTTGTTCCTGACGACATAGTGGCTAACGTGAATGCCGCTCCTGATTCCTCGAGTCGTCCTTCTTCGTCAGTTGCTCCTGATAAAAACACTTCCAGATAGAAAACACTGAATGCCTTGAGTATATGGTTAGCGTGCTTGGATGTTTTGTTAGAAAACACTTTTCGGTACCGAATACTGTTATTGTTTTCCCGTTGTTAGAGTTCAACGGCATCTACAATCGTAAAAGTAAGTGCATCATGATGGTTTTGAATTTTTTTGTGGGGCATAGAGATCGCCCTGGGATGAATAGTTGCGAACATGCTGAATGTGCCGCGCCAATTTAAGTATTTGAACCATTGCATGATGGATGCTAAGCCAATTGCTTCGCTAGTAGGGTATAGTGGTCACCCCGAGTTAAGTAAGCATGAGCATGTCGCACCGTCTTAAGCCATCGCCGACTTAAGCCGATTGCTCCGTTATTAGGGTATAGTGGTCACCCCGAGTTAAGTAAGCATGAGCATGTCGCACCGTCTTAAGTCATCGCTGACTTAAGCCGATTGCTCCGTTAGTAGAGTATAGTGGTCACCCCGAGTTAAGTAAGCGTGAGCATGTCGCACCGTCTTAAGTCATCGCCGACTTAAGTTGATTGCTCCGTTAGTAGGGTATAGTGGTCACCCCGAGTTAAGTAAGCGTGAGCATGTCGCACCGTCTTAAGCCATCGCCGACTTAAGCCGATTGCTCCGTTAGTAGGGTATAGTGGTCACCCCGACTTAAGTAAGCGTGAGCATGTCGCACCGTCTTAAGTCATCGCCGACTTAAGCTGATTGCTCCGTTAGTAGGGTATAGTGGTCACCCCGAGTTAAGTAAGCGTGAGCATGTCGCACCGTCTTAAGTCATCGCCGACTTAAGCCGATTGCTCCGTTAGTAGGGTATAGTGGTCACCCCGAGTTAAGTAAGCGTGAGCATGTCTCACCGTCTTAAGTCATCGCCGACTTAAGCCGATTGCTCCGTTAGTAGGGTATAGTGGTCACCCTGATTTGAGCAAGAACGCAAAACGAAGAATTCCTGAAGCCTTTTTATTGATGATGCGTTTTCCGTTTTACAGAATACATTGCTGCCCTAATAGCTTTTGAAATATAGCTAAGGATAAAACTTCCTGAGATGTTCTATGTTCCATGAGTTCCCAACTTCTATGCCATCCATCTGTGTGAGTCGATATGATCCAGGCCGAGTGACTTCAGCTACTATGAATGGTCCTTCCCATAGAGGTGACAATTTGTGCCGCCCCTCCCCCATTAGAATTCGGCGGAGGATGAGATCTCCCACTGCGAAGGATCGATGTCGTATGGCCTTATCGTGATAGCGCCTCAGAGTTTGCTGATACCGTGCTGATTGAATCACCATGTTTAGTCGTTCTTCTTCGAGTACATCGACATCCTCCAGCCTAGTAGCCTCAGCTTCTGCTATGTTATCAAAGATTAACCTTGGTGCCCCAAACTTGAGATCAGCAGGTAGCACTGCCTCCGAACCATAAACCATAAAGAAGGGGGTATTTCCATGCAGAGCTCGGCTGGGTTGAGTTCTCAGGCTCCAAACTACATACGGCAACTCTCTGATCCACTTTCCTGCAAACTTCTCATTCTTGTCGAAGACTTTCTTTCTGAGTGCTTCTAATATCATCTCGTTGGCTTTTTCTACTTGCCCGTTGGCTCTCGGGTGCGCCACCGAGGCATATTTGATCTGAATGCTCTTTTGCTCGCAGAAATCGAAGAATTCTGAACTGGTGAAGTTGGATCCTAGGTCAGTTATGATGCTATTCGGTATCCCGAACCTGAATATTATATCTTGTATGAATTCCACCGCCTTAGCTGAAGTTAAAAAAGCAATGGGTTTGAACTCTATCCATTTTATTGAATTTGTCGATAGCCACCAGTACATGAGTGTATCCCCCTTGAGCTTTCTTGAAAGGTCCAATCATATCCAATCCTCAGCATGCGAACGACCAAGTTATGGGTATAGTCTGCAGCTGCTGTGCTGGTAGATGCTGCTGTTTTGGCAAGTACTGGCAGGCTTCGCACCTCTGGACTAACTCGGCCGCATCACTCTTTGCTGTTGGCCAGTAAAAACCTGACCTGAAGACCTTCCCAACCAGGGTCCTAGATGCTGCGTGTACTCCACATTGCCCAGCATGGACCTCATTTAGAAGTTGCTTTCTAGTAGCTGAGAGAATGCATTTCATGAGGACTCCTGATGCGCCCCTTCTGTATAGTGTTTCCCCAATGAGTGTATAGTGAGCTGATTGTCTTGCGATGCGCTCGGCTGTATTCTTGTCATCTGGCTCCTCCTCATTTTTTTATATATTTGATGATCGGCTCCCTCTAGTCATCAGAATCTGACTCTGGTTGGCTCAGAATATTACATTCCTCTGCTCGATCCAGTGAAATGCTTGGATGTAATATTTCTTGAACAAAAACTCCAGGTGGGACCTGAGTTCGACTGGATCCTAGCTTGGACAATACATCAGCTGCCATGTTTCGATCTCTCTCTACATGGTGAAATTCAAGACCTTCAATTTTGTCTTCTAGTTTCTGGACGGCAGTGCAGTATTTTCCCATGGAATCGCTCGAACAATCCCATTCTTTGTTTATCTGACTTATGACTACCAGAGAATCTCCATATACCATCAGTCTCTTGATGCCCAGTGATATAGCAATGTTCAGTCCATGAATCAGAGCTTCATATTCTGCTGCATTGTTAGAGGCTGGAAATAACAACTGAAGGGCATATCTGAGGTGTTCGCCTCCAGGTGCAGTAAAGAGGATCCCTGCGCCTGCTCCCTGCAGCTTTAACGAGCCATCAAAATACATTCGCCATACTTCTGCAGTTTCTGGGTTATCCACTTGTTGTTCGGTCCACTCTGATACGAAATCAACCAGCGCTTGAGTTTTTATGGCAGTGCGAGGTCGAAATTCAATGTCATGAGATCCCAGCTCGTAGGCCCACTTGGCTATTCTCTCGATGGCTTCTTTGTTGTGAAGAATATCTCCTATCGGAAATCCAGTGACTACTATGACTTTGTGGTCGTCGAAGTAGTGACGGAGCTTGCGTGCAGTTAGAAGTACTGCATATAATAGCTTCTGAACTTGAGGGTATTTCTTCTTCGAGGGACCCAAAACTTCGCTGATGAAATAAACAGGATGTTGTACTGGGTATGCATGTCCTTCTTCTGCTCGCTCGACTACCAACGCGGTGCTCACCACGTGAGTCGTGCAAGAGATATATAGCAGTAGATCTTCAGCTGGTTGAGTCGCGTGGCTCGACGCGGTGGTTTCAGCACTGGTGGTGTTGTCAAGAACTTTTTCAATGCATCTAGGGCTTCCTGTGCTTCTGAAGTCCACTGGAATTTGTCCACCTTCTTGAGTAACTTATAAAATGGTAAGCCTTTTTCTCCCAGCCTGGATATAAATCTGCTCAGTGCTGCCATACATCCGGTAAGTCTTTGCACTTTCTTCTGTGATCGCGGTGCCTCCATCCTCATGATAGCTTCGATCTTTTCTGGATTAGCTTCAATTCCCCGGTGGCTAACAATAAACCCTAGTAACTTTCCTACCGGCACTCCAAAAATGCACTTTTTGGGATTAAGCTTCCATCTGTATTGTCGTAGACTATTGAAGACCAGCTGTAAATCTTCGATGAAATTTTCTGAATCCTCTATCTTGATCACCACGTCGTCCACGTAGGCTTCCACATGCTTGCCCCAGTGATCGGCTAAGCATGTCTGAATAGCCCTCTGATAAGTCGCTCCAGCATTTTTGAGGCCGAACGACATGGAGGTATAGCAGAAGGCTCCAAACGGGGTGATAAATGTCGTTTTTTCCTCGTCTTCTTTTGCCAAACTAATCTGATGATACCCAGAGTAGCAATCCAAGAAAGATAGCATAGAGCATCCGGCGGTTGAGTCCACCACCTGGTCGATCCTAGGAAGCCCGAAGGGATCCTTCGGACAGTGTTTGTTGAGATCCGTATAATCAACACACATGCGCCAATCCACTTTATTCTTTTTGAGTACAAGAACAGCGTTGGCCAACCATTCAGGATGTAACACTTCTCTAATGAATCCGGCCGCGACCAAGCGATCTAGCTCAGCATGGATGGCTTCTCTCTTGTCGGGCGTAAAGTGACTTAATTTTTGGCGTATTGGCCTCGCCTGGGGGTAGACCTTCAATTTATGCTCGGCCAGTTCTCTCGGGACTCCCGGCATATCCGCAGGTTGCCATGCGAATATGTCTCGGTTATCTTGCAGGAACTGGATGAGCGCGCCTTCCTATTTGTCATCTAGGCTGGAGCTGATGATGGCAGTTTTGCGTTCATCAGCGAACCCAAGGTTGATCCTTTTGATTTCTTCCGTCGGCCGCATAGAGGTCGTGGCTTGAGCCTCGTTCACGGGCACCGCGAGGTCTTCCTCAGGCTTTGAGTTCGCCTACGCAAAAGAAGTCACCGATGGTTTGGTGGTGAGGGCCGCCTGAATAGCCACTCGGAAACATTCTGCGGCGCCTTGGAAGTCGGCGCGCACAGTTATGATCCCTTGCGGTCCAAGCATCTTCAATATCATGTACGTATAATGTGGAATAGCCATGAACTTCGCTAATCCGGGCCTCCCGATGATGGCATTGTATCCACAGTCGAAGTTTGCCACCTTGAACCTCAGGAACTCGGTTCTATAGTTTTCCGGAGTTCCGAAGGTGACCGACATGTAGATGTGGCCCAGTGGGTACTCTCCTTCAGTCGGCACGATGCCAAAGAAGGGTGTGTCCGACTCGTGGAGCTCTTTGAGGGGAACTCCTAAGCCTTGGAGCGTCCGGGGGAAGGTGACGTTGATGCTGCTCCCCCCGTCCACTAATACCTTCTTCACTCTGCTTTCTCGGATCACCGGATCGACGAGGAGCGGGTATTTGCCCGGGTGGTCGAAGTTGAGCCACTGATCCGTCCGAGTGAAGGTGATCGGGTGCTCCGACCATCGGTATGAGGCGGGAGGACCGGTAGTTGCCACCAGTATCTGGCGATCGTTGAGCTTTTATTGTCTCTTGTTCTCCTGCGATCCGTGTCCGCCGAAGATGACATTGACTTCTCTGTCGACACGCGGGAAGGCTCCACCCCCTCCCTCCTCCTGCTGCTGGGGTTGTCGTGGATCTCCTGGTCCTCCTCGCGGCGGAGGAGGAGGTAGAGGTTGGAAGGGTCGGTCGTGCCCGACGGAGAGCTTGAAGTCTCTGCAGTTCTGAAGGGTGTGGCGCATGTCCTTGTGGTAGGGGCACTGGGCGTTGAGGATGTCGTCCAGCATGCGTTCGCCCCCACGAGGTCCTCCCCGAGCGCGAGAGGCAATTGGTCCAGCGGCGTGGACTTCTTCGCGTGGTCTTTTCTCCCAACGCTTGTCGGGCTGCTGGTTCGTGTCGCATCGCGGTGCCGCTGGTGCTGGTTTCACTCCTCCGATGAGGTCCTGAGCTCGCTCGTCGGCGGTGATGTAGAGGTCGGCTTCCCGAAACAGTTGCTCGGAGGTAGTCGACGCCTTCTGTAATATGGTTCGGACGAAGGCCGAGTCATTGGATCCTCTGTAGAAGTCCTCGATCACTGCTGCCTCAGCGACCTCGGGGATACGATTTCTCATGGTTTGGAACCTTTTGAGATATGACCGGAGAGTTTTGTCCCCTCGGCGCTTGATGGATTTGAGGTCCCATGGTTGCGCCGGCTTATCGGAGAGAGACTGAAAGTTGGCGGTGAAGCGCCGACTGAAGTCGCTCCAGTCGACGATGCAGTGTCGGGGTAGGTGTCGCAGCCATTGCAGCGCGTCTTGCCCGAGAACGATAGGCAAGTATGCGGTCATTACGTCCTCGGTTGCCCCAGCAGCTCGGGCAGTGGTGGTGTAGACGGCCAGCCAGCCTCCTGGATCCTGCTTAGGTTCATATTTGTCGATGTTGGATACCTTGAAGTTAGGGGGCCATTGAATGGCCCTGAGGCGCGGAGTAAGTGCCGATACTCCACATGTGTCCTCCTGTCGTCGATGATGTTGTCTGTCCCGGGGAGGGGAGTGATCGTCGTGGTGCCTCGACCGTCCCCGAGCGGTGCCTCCAGTTGAAGCCGTGGCCGACTCGGTCCTGGTAGCCTGACTCCATGCTGGGATGCCATGGTCCCGGTCATACTCTTCCCGGCGACGGATCTCGTTCTCGTGTCGTCGTTCACATGAAGTGTTGATGGAGCTCCGCGTGTCCCAGCGACTGTTAATGGCGTGTCGCAGATCGTTCGGCGGGTGAGCGAGGGGTAGAAGGTGATTGGCTGCTTGAGTGAACAGCCGCCGATAGCCCTCGGCGTCGGGAGTCCGAGGGAGGCCATCAGCTATCCGAGCCAACACCCCTCCAACTTCACTCGGCGTGTTCATGGCTCGAGCGAAGTCGGGGTTCAAGTTGCGCCCGAAGAGTGGATTTTCCCGACGTTGCCTTATCTCCTGCTCGGCCTGTTCTTGAGCCCGTCGACGATCGCGTCGTCGGGAATTCCTTCGCTCCCTGAAGACACGTTCCTCCGGAGTTTCTCCTATCTCCGAGACCTCGTCTCGCGATACAGGTTGCGCCAGGTCCCGCTCTCCGGCCTCGTGATGTCGTCGGATATTTCGACGTCGGTTTCTCCATCTGCGGGATTCCTGCTAAGGAGGTTCCTCTCCGGGTGCAGTCGGCTCGTCGTCGGAGATGGGGGGCGACTCCACTCTCCCGATGAAGAGGACGTCGGGGTAGAATGGAGTAGCTGTTATGGCGATCTTCTTTCTGTTCTCCTTTGAGGGCGGAGGCGCAGAAAGATCAGCTTGATGATCCTTTGCTTCCTTTCTCCTCGTGATTCGTGTCCATTCTCTCGTCGGAGAGGTGGACAGCGGAGTTCTCCGGGCTGAGGGACCCTCAGCTCCTATCTTGTTGGAGGTGATCTTTTTTAGGAGCGCTAGAGGTTGCGCTTTTTCCTGCCTCGCCCCGATTTTCTCGAAGATTCCTGAGGAAGGCTTTTTCTATGGCGGATCCGCGAGGCGATGCAGAGTTCCCTCCTCATCCGCTACAGATGAGATAGTACCGAAGCAGAATATGGATCCGGGGCGGAGGATGATCTTGCGCTGGAAGGTGACGGCCATTGAGCTAGCTTGGATCGATGACACACCCCCTACCTGGCGCGCCAGCTGTCGGTGTTTCGGGTCCGACCGCGCACCCAGGGTTACCCCCCAAGGTGCTTTTAGGAGTAGGACGGTGTTACCGACTGTAGCTCGATGGTTCGTGTTGGGCGCACGAGAAATAGTAGACAATGATGTACAGGTTCGGGCCGCTTTGAGATGCGTAACACCCAACATCCTGGCTAGAATGCTTTATGCGATGAGTTACAAGGGAGCTCTCTAGTGCTGGAAAACGTAAAGAACGGGATGGAAGGCTAAGTGATGAATGATGTCGATCTATCGTCTTGAAGGGGTGCCTCCTAGGCCTTATATACTCGACCGTGGGGCATTACATGTGGATATGATAACAACGTGAGCCAGAATAATAGTGAACTAACTGAGTCTGTCTCCCTATAATTCAGCCGACTCATCCTCGCCCAGTTTCGATGTACGGGGCTCCTGTGTGGGAAGGTCGGGTCACTGCTGTGATTACTACTCGGATGTTGTTGGGCCGTCTGGGCTTGCACCAACCCGGCCTTGTGTTGATCCGTCTCACTGGTCGTTCCTCCCAGGCCCACGAGGGGGATGACCTTACGAATTATGGGGCCCTTGGGCCTTTCGTGAGGTCTTCTATCCTTCTAGTGGACCCGGGGGATATCTGTCCCCCACAGGACTCGTGGTGCTTCTTCCTCCATCACTTGATCTTCTTATGCTCCCCCTTGATCATGCCCTTCTTCTTGAGGTACCTGTTCATCATCTTGAGTTGGGGGATACACCACTATCGAGGAAGATGGTTGATCTTGTTCCTATAGTTCCTATGGTCGCACCTTGCCTATTGCCATCGTGTGCATTGCGGCCGTCGAAATTTCTTCTTCATCTACATCATCAAGATCAACTTGCCCTCTTGGAGAGCCATTAGTCTCATCAAATACAATGTCGCTAGACTTCAAGCAATCCCGATGATTTGTTGAAGACCCTATACGCTTTTGTATTTGAGTCATACCCTAGTAAAAACCCTTCTACAGCCTTGGGAGAAAATTTTGAATGTCTACCTTTCTTCACTAGAATATAGCATTTGCTCCCAAATACGCGAAAGTAGGAAACATTGGGTTTGTTACCGGTAAGAAGTTCATAGGAGGTCTTTTTGAGGAGGCGATGCAGATAGAGCTGGTTTATGGCGTGGCAAGCTGTGTTCACAGCTTCCGACCAAAATCGCGCAGGCATCTTGAACTCTCCAAGCATCGTTCTTGCCATGTCGATTAGCATCCTGTTCTTCCTCTCTACTACACTGTTTTGCTGTGGTGTATAGGGAGCGGAGAACTCGTGCTTGATGCCTTCCTCCTCAAGATACTCCTCCACTTGTAGATTCTTGAACTCGGACCCGTTGTCGCTTCTTATCTTTTTCACCTTGAGCTCAAATTCATTTTGAGCCCTTCTTAGAAAGCGCTTAAGGGTCCCTTTGGTTTCTGATTTGTCCTGCAAAAAGAACACCCAAGTGAAGCGGGAATAATCATCAACAATAACAAGACCATACTTACTTCCCTCGATGCTAAGGTAGGCAACGGGTCTAAAGAGATCCATGTGAAGAAGCTCTAGTGGTCTTGATGTTGTCATCACATTCTTGCTGTGATGAGTGCTTCACACCTGTTTCCCTGCCTGACATGCTGCACAAGGTCTGTCTTTTTCAAAGCAGACATTAGTTAGTCCTAACACATGCTCTCCCTTTAGAAGTTTATGAAGGTTCTTCATCCCAACATGTGCTAGACGGCGATGCCAGAGCCAGCCCATACTAGTCTTAGCCATTAAGCATGCATCTAGATCGGCATTCTCTTTCGAAAAATCAACTAAATAGAGCTTGCCGTCTAATACACCCTTAAATGCTAATGAACTATCACTCCTTCTAAAGACAGATACATCAACATTTGTAAACAAACAATTATAGCCCATGTGGCACAATTGACTTACAGACAGGAGGTTGTATCCTAATGACTCTACTAAAAGTACATTTGAAATAGAGTGCTCGCTTGTGATGGCTATCTTTCCCAAATCTTTGACCTTGCCTTGATTCCCATCTCCAAATATGATTGTATCCTGGGAATCCTTGTTCTTGACGTAGGAGGTGAACATCTTCTTCTCCCACATCATGTGGTTTGTGCATCCGCTGTCGATAATCCAGCTTGAGCCCTCGAATGCATAAACCTGCAAGGAATTTAAGCTTGGGTTTTAGGTGCCCAAATCTTGTTGGGTCCTACCAGGTTAGTCACAACAGTTTTTGGAACCCATATGCAAGTTTTATCTCCCTTGCATTTGGATCCCAATTTCCTAGCCACTACTTTTGCATTCTTGAATGAAATAACAAAAGAAGTGTTGCAAGCATGGAAAACAGCAGTAGATTCATTGCACATTTTCCTAGGCACATGATGCACAACATGATTTCTCCTAGGCCTACTTCTACCATGAACAAAGGTAGAACTAGAAGCAAACATAGCATGTGAATTAAAAGCATCATGATCATAACTCCTATTATAATGAGCACGATTAGCAATTTTCCTATCATAAATAAAGGCATGATTCCTTTGAGAATTACTAACCATAGGGGCCTTCCCTTTCTCCTTGTTGGGAATGGGAGCCCTTTGGATTGTTAAGTTCTTGGCTTCCTTTCGAAAACCAAGCCCATCCTTAATTGAGGGGTGTCTACCAACGGTGTAGGCATCCCTAGCAAATTTTAATTTATCAAAATTAATTTTGGAAGTCTTAAGTTGAGCATTAAGACTTGCCACCTCATCATTTAATTTGGTAATAGAAATAAGGTGTTCATCACAAGCATCAACATCAAAATCCTTACATCTATTACAAATAACAACATGCTCTACACATGAACTAGTTTTATTTGCTTCTTCTAGCTTAGCATTTAATTCATCATTTAAACTCTTTAAACTAGATATAGATTCATGGCAACCAGATAACTTAGAAGATAGCATTTCATTTCTCTTAGTTTATAAAGCAAGGGATTTTTGCACACTAACAAATTTGTCATGTTCCTCATATAATATGTCCTCTTGCTTTTCTAGCAGTCTATCTTTTTCATTTAGAGCATCAATTAATTCATTAATTTTCTCTACTTTGGCTCTATCTAAACCTTTAAATAAACTAGAGTAATCTACTTCATCATCGGAGGATTCTTCATCACTAGATGAAGTGTACTTGGATGTGTCCCAAACACGTAGCTTTTACTCCTTGGCCATAAGACATGTATGGCGTTCGTTGGGGAAGAGTGAGGATTTGTCGAAGGCTGAGATAGCAAGTCCTTTGTCGTCGGAGTCGAAAGAGGAGCAGTCCGAGTCCCATTCCTTTCCAAGGTGCACCTTGCCCTTAGCCTTCCTGTAGTTCTTTTTCTCCTTCTTCTCACTCTTTTCTTGTCCCTAGTCATTATCATTATCTAGACATTGAGCAATAAAGTGACCAGTCTTACCGCATTTGAAGCAGGAGCGCTTTCCCCTTGTTTTATTCTTGTTGGGGTGCTCTTTGCGTCCTTTGAGTGCGGTCTTGAAACATTTGATGATGAGTGCCATCTCATCTTCGTTGAGGCCAGCAGCCTCCACTTGAGCCACCTTGCTTGGTAGCGCCTCCCTGCTACTAGTTGTCTTAAGAGCAACGGGTTGAGGCTCGTAGACGGGTAGTGGACCGTTTAGAGCATCGTCCATGTATCGAGCCTCCTTCACCATTATGCGTCTGCTCACAAATTTTCCAAGGATCTCCTCGGGCGTCATCTTGGTGTACCTGGGGTTTTCACGAATAAGATTGACAAGATGGGGGGTCAATTAAAGTAAATGACATTAGCATGAGTCGAACGACATCATGATCCGTCCATCTTGTGCTTCCATAGCTTTGTATCTTGTTGACCAGGGTCTTGAGCCTGTTGTATGTCTGAGTTGGCTCCTCTCCCCTGATCATCGTGAATCTCCCCAGCTTGCCTTCCACCAGCTCCATTTTGGTAATCATGGTGGCATCGTTTCCCTCATGAGATATCTTGAGGGTGTCCCAGATTTGCTTGGCGTTGTCCAAGCCGCTCACCTTATTATATTCATCCCTGCAAAGTGAAGCTAGCAACACAGTAGTAGCTTGTGCATTTTTATGAATTTGCTCATTTATGAAAATGGGATTGTTAGTACTATCAAAATGCATTCCGTTTTCAACAATCTCCCAGATACTCAGATGGAGAGAAAATAAATGACTACGCATTTTATGACTCCAGAAAGAGTAGTCTTCTCCATCAAAGTGTGGAGGTTTCCCAAGTGGAATTGATAGCAAATGAGCATTAGAATTGAATGGAATACGAGAATTATCAAATGAATAGTTTTGGTTAACCGTTTTATTCTTTGAAGAGTCGTCGTTGTTGTCGTCTCTTGGTGAAGATGAAGAGGCATCGCTGTCGTAGTAGATGATTTTCTTGATGCGCCTCTTCTTCTTCCCGTCTCTTTTCTTATGACTCGAGCCTGAGTCGGTTGGCTTGTCGTCTCTAGGCTCATTGAGGAAAGCCTCCTTTTCCTTGTCATTGACCACCATCCCCTTTCCCTTAGGATCCATTTCTTCGGGCGGTTAGTCCCTTAAGTGAAGAGTATGGCTCTGATACCAATTGAGAGCACCTAGAGGGGGGTGAATAGGTGATCCTGTAAAATCAAAGACTAAATAGCCACAGACTTGATTAAAGTGTTAGTTAAATCAAGTGGCAGTACGTTAGCGCAAACAAAAATGATCACAAAAGGCAACACAAGAGACACACGATTTTTATCCCATGGTTCGGCCAAGTAACACTTGCCTACTTCCACATTGTGGCGTCCCAATGGACGAGGGTTGCACTCAACCCCTTTCAAGTGATCCAATGATCAACTTGAATACCACGACTTTCTTCCTTATAGTTTTCTTCCCGTTTGCGAGGAATCTCCACAAGTTGGAGCCTCTCGCCCATACAATATTGATCACAAAGAACGCACAAGAGTAAGGTTGGGAGAGCAACACACACAAGACTCAAATATGCAGCACAACCATGCACACAAGTCACGACTTGAGCTCAAAACACAACACACGGAGTTCGCAACTCAAATGGAGCTCAAATCACTAACATAGAGAATCAGATGCGTGGAGTTGGAGTCTTGGAATCTTAGGATGCTTAGTGAATGCTTAGGTGACTCCTCCATGCGCCTAGGAACCCCTTTTATAGCCCCAAGGTAGCTAGGAGCCGTTGGAGACAATCTTGGAAGACAATTCCTGCCTTTTGTCGAGTGGCGCACCGAACAGTCCGGTGCGCCATCGGACAACTACTGTAGCCTGTCCGGTGCTCGATTTCCTTCCAAATCAGGCACAGTCGACTGTTGCAGCTCTGGGCCCGTTGGCGCACCGGACACTGTCCGGTGCACACCGGACAGTCCGGTGCCTCCTTCCGACCGTTGGAGCTGCCACGCGTCGCCCGCAGATTTCGCGGCCGACCGTTGGCGCTGGCGACTGTTGGCTCATCGGACAGTCCGGTGCATCACCAGACATTCCAGTGAATTATAGCCACGTCGCCTTTTTCTGTTTCCCGAGAGCGACGAGTTCGCTGCGGATGACTCACCAGACAGTCTAGTGAATTATAGTCGTACGCCGCCGTCGAATCCCGAGAGTGGCCTTTTCACCGTTGCCCAGCCTGGCTCACCGGACATTGTCCAGTGCACCACCGGACAGTCCGGTGTGCTAGTCTGAGCTAAAGTTTGCAAGTCTTTTGCAATTCGATTCCTCTCTTTTCAGCACTGTTTCTAGCACTTAGACTGATAATGTTAGATCACAAAAACAATGTAGTAAGTCTAGAAATGTACCTTTTACTTTGATTTGTACCTTTCACACATTTAGCACATTAGTACTCAAATGATGTGTGTTGGGCATCTAATCACCAAAATACTTGTAGAAATTTTCCAAGGGCACATTTTCCTTTCAAACGGCCTTGGAGGCTTAGAGAGGGAGTAGCTCCCAAATCTCTGGTGCACGAGTGAATGAGGTGGCAAGTGCTATATGTGATTACAAGTGTGATGGCTTCTTGTGCTATCTATTGCCTATGTCCAAGGCGACGGGATGGCCTGTTACATAAGCTCGTGAGGTAGGACGAAATGGACAAGGGTCAAGTCCTATCACATAGCTCCTTGTTCTCCGAGGTTCTTGCTAGCTCAAGGACTCCTTTGGATGACCCTTCCTTCTTTCGTCAGAGTATTGTAGCTACGTCGTGGTTACCATTACATGTCGTCTTATATCAGAACGACCAATTAGTTGTCCTTGGTTCACTCCCCCACGTTAGAGTGGTTGGGCTGGTACCATGTACCATTTCGTACAAATAGGACTTGCGTACTAACATACCTACATATGTGCCATCATTCGACGCACTCACATACCAGAAACTAACTTGTACATCCCCTTACCTGAGGTGACTCCAGATTTGTAGAGTCAGGTGCAGTTAGAGGTGACAATGGGATCTAAATTTTACACTATAAGATTTAAGGATCGGATCGGGTCCTATTTTTATTCATTTTTGAACTACAAATTATTTAGGGCCCTACCATTTTATGAAGAAGTATTTGGATCACAATCCATTACCACCCCTAAGTGCAGTCACAGACCCCTAGATCGAGTGAAACAAATCCACAGGATGGGCTTTCGCATCCTGACCTCCTAAGTGATTAGAGGTCAAGGATTGGGCGAAACGGGGACCTAGGGACGACTCATTTTTTCCTTGGCCATTTGGAGTCAGACCCACTGGGTCGAACAATATGTGGTCGATTCTGCGATGTCTAAACCTTGTTTGACTCCATGATATTCACCTCTGACACAAAGCTAATATAGAAGATATAGCAAAAAGAAAAAAAACTTGAAATAATAAAATATATCCAAAACTTGTGGTCGATATAAGCGAATGAAAAATAGCTTAACCAATAAGTGAAACAACAATTATGGATTACATTTAGTTCCAACTCTAACCTACAACTCTAACCTACTCCACTCCAATATAGTTGGAATAAAAGACTTTATTATATAGCTTGAAACTAATTACTGCTATTGTTGTTGCCGCAAGTAAATAATAATAATAATCTTATCATAAAACTTTCAACTTTTGCCTTCATACCACGTTAGTTTCTTTAATTCATATAGAACACTCTTGTGAACCAAAACTGTTGCCTATAACTAAAAACTTCATTATTACCGTTGTTGCTGCATATAAAATAATAATAATAATTTATCTTAAAATTTTCACATTTTTAGCATACCACATCAGCTTCTTTAGTATCTACAGAACTCGTATCTACAAAACTCTTGTGAATCAAGACTGACTAGTTTAGTACTACATTCTTTTACAAATATATGACATCATTAACTTAAATTTTTCAAAACTTTGATCACTCATCTCATTAAAAATATTTATATAAAAATATAAAATTTTAAGTTAAACACAAACTACTTTAAAATATTTATTTAAAAATATAAAATTTTAAGTTAAACACAAACTACTTTAGATGATATAAAACAAATCAAAAAATAGATAATAATAATTTTTAAATAAGACGAGTAGTCAAAAAATTTTAAAAAAAGTTAACACAGTTGCGTGCATTCTTTTGGGTATGGATTCGATCGTTCCGAAAACAGTAGCACTTTCTTTGGGACCAGGCGATCGGTAAAAGTTCGTTGCAACGGACACATTTACAAGTGCAAAAAGTCACGAGAAACATAAAGGAAGCGTTAGAGAAAACTGCCTGGGCCCTAGGCTTCTACTGGGCCGGCTCCAAGTATGACTCGGTTATTCAAATCTCTACTACTGATGGCGTTTCGATCTCGGGGGGTCCCTGGACCGACGAGTAAATTGTCGCTGCGTGTCCCAGCCCAGATGGGTCGACGCGAGACGGAGACACAAGGGGGAAAACAGTAAGGGGAACCGCGGCCTCGTGTTGTCCTGCGCCCAGGGCGGATGCGCTTGCAGTAGGGGGTTACAAGTGTTCGTGAGGGAGAAAGACAGAGAGAGCCTGTGCGTCAGCCCATCCTCCCGCGCGGCCACCTTTTTTGTACGAGGGCCCTGGACCTTCCTTTTATAGACGTAAGGAGAGGGTCCAGGTGTACAACGGGGGGTGTAGCAGTGTGCTAACGTGTATAGCAGAGGGGAGCCAGAGCCCCATGTATATGCCGACGTGGCTGTCAGAGAGGTGTTGGAGCCCTATTTATGTGGCGTCGTGGCCGTCGGAGGAGCGCTTGAGCCCTGTAGAAGTACAGCTATTGGAGCTGACGGGGCCTTGCTGACGTCCCCTTGCTTCCGTAGGGGGCTGAGAACCGCCGTCGTCATGGAGCACGCGGGGTGCCATCATTACTTGTTTTACTGGGGCGAGCCAGATGGGACGCCGGTCTTGTTCCCCGTAGCCTGAGCTAGCTAGGGGTAGGGTAATGATGTACCCCCCTGCGACGTGGTCGGTCCGAGCCCAAGGTTGGACGAGGCGGTGGCTCCTCCGAGGTTGAGGCTGAGTCCGAGCCTGGGGGTCGGGCGAGGCGGAGACCGTCGTCCGAGGTCGAGGTTGAGTCCGAGCCCTGGGGTCGAGCGAGGCGGAGACCGTCTTCCGGAGTCGAGGTTGAGTCCGAGCTCTATGGTCAGGCGAGGTAGAGACCGTCTTCCGGAGTCGAGGTTGAGTCCGAGCCCGGGGGTCGGGCGAGGCGGAGACCGTCTTCCGGAGTCGAGGTTGAGTCCGAGCCCTGGGGTCGGACGAGGCGGAGACCGTCTTCCGGAGTCGAGGTTGAGTCCGAGCCCGGGGGTCGGGCGAGGCAGAGACCGTCTTCCGGAGTCGAGGTTGAGTCCGAGCCCTAGGGTCGGGTGAGGCGGAGACCGTCTTCCGGAGTCGAGGTTAAGTCCGACCCCTGTGAAAGTCGCCTAGAGGGGGGTGAATAGGGCGAAACTGAAATTTACAAAATTAATCACAACTACAAGCCGGGTTAGCGTTAGAAATAATAATGAGTCCAAAAGAGAGGGCGCAAAACAAATCGCAAGCGAATGAAGAGTGACACGCGGATTTGTTTTACCGAGGTTCGGTTCTTGCAAACCTACTCCCCGTTGAGGAGGCCACAAAGGCCGGGTCTTTTTCAACCCTTTCCCTCTCTCAAACGGTCCCTCGGACCGAGTGAGCTTCTCTTCTCAAATCGAAACCGGGAACAAAACTTCCCCGCAAGGACCACTGCACAATTGGTGTCTTTTGCCTCGGTTACAATAGAGTTTTGATCACAAGAACAAGTGAGAAAGAAAAAGAAGCAATCCAAGCGCAAGAGCTCAAAAGAACACGGCAAATCTCTCTCGCTAATCACTAAAGCCTTGTGTGGAATTGGAGAGGATTTGATCACTTGAGTGTGTCTAGAATTGAATGCCTAGCTCTTGTAAGTGGTTGAGAAGGGGAAAACTTGGATGACTTGAATGTGGGGTGGTTGGGGGTATTTATAGCCCCAACCACCAAACTAGCCGTTTGGGTGGAGGTTGTCTGTCGCATGGTGCACCGGACAGTCCGGTGCACACCGAACATGTCCAGTGCGCCAGCCACGTCACCTGAATGTTAGGGTTCTGACCGTTGGAGCTCTGACACTGGGCCCGCCTGGATGTCCTGTGGCGCACCGGACATGCACTATAGAGTGTCCGGTGCGCCTGTTCGCGCGTGCCTGACTTCTGCGCGCTCTGGCGCGCATTAAATGCGATGGCAGGTGACCGTTGGCGCCGAAGTAGCCATTGCTCCGTAGCTACACCGGATAGTCTGGTGTACACCGGACATGTCCGGTGAATTATAGCGGAGAGCCGTTGCGAATTCCCGAAGCTGGCGAGTTTAGAGTCGCTTCATCCCTGGAGCACCGGACACTGTCCGGTGTACACCGGACAGTCCGGTGAATTATAGCGGAGCGACTCTGCGTTTTCCCGAAGACGAGGAGTTCAGTGCGTGGAGAATCCTGGCACACCGGACATGTCTGGTGGCACACCGGACAGTCCGGTGCGCCAGACCAGGGCAGCCTTCGGTTGTCCCTTTGCTCCTTTGTTTGAACCCTTTTCTTTTGATCTTTTCATTGGCTTATTGTGAACCTTTGGCACCTGTAGAACTTATAAACTAGGGCAAACTAGTTAGTCCATCTATTTGTGTTGGGCAATTCAACCACCAAAATCAATTTAGGAAAATAGGTGTAAGCCTAATTCCCTTTCACCCTGGGGTCGGGCGGGGCGGAGCTTCCTATGGCGCCCTAGGCTGGACTTGGCTGCTGTCAGCCTCACCCTGGCAGGTGGCACAGCAGTCGGAGCAGCGCAGGCGGCGTTGTTTTCCTGTCAGGTCAGTCAGTGGAGGGGCGAAGTGACTGCGGTCACTTAGGCCTTGTCGACTGGAGAGCGTGCATCAGGATAAGGTGTGAGGCAAGATCGTGTCCCTTGAGTGGACGGAGCCTTGACCGAAATTGCGCCCATCAGGCCTTTGCAGCTTTGTGCTGATGGGGGTTACCAACTGAGATTAGGAGTCTTGGGGGTACCCCTAATTACGGTCCCCGACAGTAGCCCCCAAGCCACAAAGGTAATGTGGGTACTCGCTTGGAGGCTTTGTCGCACTTTTTTGCAAGGGGACCGGCCTTTCTCGGTTGCATTTCGTTCCGGTGGGTGTGCACGAGCACACCCGCCGGGTGTAGCCCTTGAGGCCTCAGAGGAGTGGTTTGACTCTTTCGAGGTCTTAATGCCTTTCGTGATGCCTCGGCCGGTCTGGTTGTTCCCTCATGCGAACTGGATCGTCGCCCGGGTGCATAGTCATGTTCCGAGTTCTCGGGCTGGTACGTAGACGCTGTCAACGGTTTGGCCGGAGCTGGGTTCGCGAGAGCAGCCCCCGAGCCTCTGCACAGGGCGAGAGGACGGTCAAGGACTGACTCGGCTTTTTTCATACGCCCCTTCGTCGTCTTTCTGCAAGGAGGAGGGGGGAAAGCGCCATGTTGCCCTCGGAGGGCGCCGAACATGGTGTCTCCGGTGAGTTGCTAACGGGTGATCCGAGTGGACGCCGGTGCCCCGTTCGATAAGGGTCGGCTAGTGGCCCAGAGGCGCGCTCCAAAAGTACCTGCAGGTGATTTGCCGGACCCGGTCCCGTTCGATAGGGTCCGAGGGCTCGATGCCTCCCTCTAATGGGATTCCGTTACAGAACCGCTCCTGCTGGTCTCGAAAATATCCTAGGGTACCTTGGGAGTGTAGCCCGAGCCTCGGCCATGTATCGGACGTACCTAGAGTCATCCCTCGCTCTGCGTGTTCTGGGGCGGCTGTCGAACCCTTCGAGAGGCCAGCCTGCGAACCCCTGATCAGTAGTGGGCGCGGGGCCCGAGTGGCCTGAGGCGGCTGTTGAACCCTTCCGAGGGGCCAGCCTTCGAACCTCTGACCAGTAGTGGGCATGGAGCCCGAGTGCTCTGAGGCGGCTGTCGAACCCTTCCGGGGGCCAGCCTTCAAACCTCTGATCGGTAGGAGGGCTAGGGGCCCGCTTCCTTCGCGGAGAAGGATCCCTTTCGGAGTATCCCCTTTCCCGGTCCCTGTAGCAAGAGAGAGAAAGGGGAAGCGAAAAAGGATACGAAATTGAACGACGTGGCGTACCTTTTTTGACGCGGTCATTATGGCGGAGGTGAAGCGTCGCCCGCTTCGCCTGCCAAAGGTGTCGCCTACCCTGCCGCAGAGTTAATGCGACGGGACGAGTGGTTCGCGGGGCAGTCGTTGTGCATGCGCGAGCCGTTCGAGGAACGGAACACGGGCATGTCGTCTTCACGCCGTGGGAGAGGGCTCTCTCGCTGTTCCAGGAGGGGACGTGAGCCTGCAGATGATTTGACCGCCGCTTCCGCTCGCCTGCTGCCGTCATTACTGTCGGCCCACTTCTGGCCATATCGACCATCGCGCCTTCTCCCGCGGCTGATTGACCCGTGACCGGCGTGCCTGGTTGGCACTGCTGGGCCGTGCGCAGGGTTGCCTCGAGTTGCGGCACCGATTCCGCGGTCGAGGATGCGCAGCACTGGCGCAAGTGACGGTGCAATTTCTCGCACGTAGTAACCGGCGCGCCGGTTACATGACGTGTGGGCCTGGGCCTCCATGCTGGATGCATCGAAGTTGAAAGGGTGCGCCCCCTTGGTGTAGTTGCATGCCGCCTGCATGGCGTTCCGCCCTTTCACCCGGTGGTCTTGGCGAAAGTGGAGGAGTGCTTGTAACCGCTGGGCAGTTGCGCGCTCCGTGCGCGGCGGTTTGGCTTCTTCTGTCCTGGGCCAGCTCGCATGACGCGTGGGACCCAGCCCCCGTGTCGTAGGGGGAGGACCTTGGAGCATGTTGGTGAGGACTTAGTCCACGACGGCTGAGGATGCGAGCAGGGAGAGTCGCCTTTAAAAAGGGATCGACCTCCTGGGTGGTAGTCATGCCTTCGCACTTTCCTCATGTGTCACGTCCTTCCGCCTTCCGAGCCCCCGGATGGGGAGCGCCCGCGTTGCCTTGCTCTTGCTGTTGTTGGAGCGCAACCTCATGGAGGTTGGTACCTTTCAGCCATTGTTCGGCTTCAAGGATTTTCATCTGGCAGCCCGGCCGCATCCCCTCACCGATGGTCACCCAAGACGGTGACCACCAGTTTGATGGTGGGGAGAAGCAAGCCAGGCTGCGGCTTCTGCCCCGCCCTCAGCTTCAAGGATCTTCATCATCCTTGCTGGGGCGGAGGGCGAGCTGAGCCGGAGCTCTACCTCCCGTACGGGCCGGCGGGCCACCTCCTCCTTCAGCGTTCATGGGAGAGGGCGCTCACCGGCTTAGCGGAAGGGGCGGACTTCGACAACGCGTGGCCGAGCGGCCGCAAGTGTCGTCAGCTCCAGCAAGCCTGGTTCGCTGGCTCAGCTGGCTCTGGCATGGCTTCCGGTGCCACCTCCCACTGCTGGGTGGAGTGCGGCTATCTGCCCGCCATACGGGTGGCTGTTGCGCTGCGCGCACCGGGGGACCGCCCAAGACGTCGCGCGCTTCTAGGGTGGCGTTCGTGCTCTTGGGCTATCCTACCCTTGCTCCGGCACGACGCCTTCGCGTGGGGGTTGGTGCTCGCCCGTTCGGGAGGACTTGAGTGGGGATCTGTCGGTGGACAGGTGGCCAGAGAAGTCCTCATCGCCGATGAGATCGCCGCTGCCATCTGTGCTCCGGGCCTCCGGCTCTTTGGCTTTGATAGCTTGTCCTCGCCCCTCGAGTGGGGACGTGGGCGAGGGCCTCGTCGCAGCAGCGTCTGCCCTGAGGTCATCGCTGCTGCTGTTTGGTCGCCCGGAGCGGAGGTCGTTGTTGCTGCTGCTGGAGTGGGCGGTGGTGAGCCGCTTGGAGTTCGTCGTCCCGCGGGCCTCCTGGTATGGAGGTTGTTCATACCCGCGAGAACGGAACTGGAGTCCCATTTGTAATGGCATTTTGAGTGTCGACGTATGTTCATTGCGGTTGTCGGGGCCTGAACATTTGTGTATTTGGGCGTAAAGCCGTGTTTCTTCCCCATTTCGAGCACTAGGACTCACCTGTCGGCTAGCTGGACCGCTTAACCAAGTGTGAGTTGCCCTGTGCGGAAGGTGACGAGTGAGGTATCCGTATCCCGGAGGCGTAGGAGTCCCTCGGCTCGGTCGGCCTTGCCGCTCAAGGCTTCTCTTGCTCAGTGAAGGAACCCTCGGCTTCTCTGTGATGAGCCGAAGCCGGAGGCAGCGGTGTCAACATGGACAGAGGCGGAGTCGGCTGGAGAAGAAACTCAGTCGGCCCAGGAGTAGGGGACTTCCCAGGCCGAGGAGGCGTAGCAGCGGCGGCTGGAACCTGGCTAGGTTGTCCACTGGCGGGACCAACCCTGGAGTCGGGCTGCCGAGGCCATGAGTCAGGCCGGTGTCCTCGGGGGACAGCCGGCTGAGGCTACGGAGCGGCCGGTCCGGCCGTCTGCTTGGGCCGGGTTCCCGGAGGAGACCTTGGCGATGATGGCCCAGGCGCGGTGCTGACATCTTCCTTCGAGGTGGAGATCCTTCGATCGTGACACCGTCCGAGGCCGGGCCGGATTCCGCCGAAGGTGGAGTTCATGCCGGGGTTGCTGTTGCTCCCCCTACTGACGTCTGATCCTGCAGGAACAGTTTGTCTATAGTGTGCGTATGTTGTTTGCGGCCGCCGAGGCCCAAACATGTCGTCATCGTGTTGTAAAGCTGCGTTTCTTTTCCCCTAGTTTCGAGTATCAGGACTTGTTCGTCAGTAACAGAATTGTTTATCCGAGCAAGAGTTACTTATCGCAGAAGGTGATGAGTGAGGTATCTGTATCCCGGAGGCGTAGGATTCCCTCGGCTCGGTCGACCTTGCCGCTTACATGTACTCTTACTCCTCCATAGGATTCTGTTATCGATATAGTCAAGAAGGCACGAAAAATCGTTTCGGTCGAAAAATTTTCGAGCGCTAAGACTTGTTCGGACAGCGGAATCGCTTATCCGAGCGTGTGTTACTTATCGCAGAAGGCGATGAGTGAGGTATCCGTATCCCGGAGGCGTAGGAGTCCCTCGGCTCGGTCGGCCTTGCCGCTTACATGTACTCCGTCGTTTTCAAGATTCCACTATCGAAGTAGTCGAAAAGCACGAAAGATGTTCTGGCAGGAAGACTTTTTCCGAGGAAAATTTTGACGCAGAGGGGGTTCCCCCCTTCTAGCCCCCGAGGGAGGGTCGGGCTTTGCCGAGGCAAGGTTGACCCTTCCTTGATGGTTAGACTTTATTTGCTTAAGTGAACGAGGTATATGAACGACTTGAAAACATCTTAAGGGTAGAAGCGACGTAGCTGTTGGATGTTCCAAGCGTTGCTGTAGACCTCGCCTTGACTGTTGGCCAGCTTGTATGTTCCGGGCTTCAGAATCTTGGCAATGATGAACGGCCCTTCCCAGGGAGGCGTGAGCTTGTGGCGCCCTCGGGCATCTTGTCGTAGCCGAAGCACCAAGTCACCCACCTAGCGGTCTCAGGACCGAACCCCTCGGACGTGGTAGCGTCGCAGAGACTGCTGATACCTTGCAGAGTGTAGTAGGGCCATGTCCCGAGCCTCCTCCAGCTGGTCTAGTGAGTCTTCTCGGCTGGTCCGGTTGCTCTGGTCGTCGTACGCTCTTATCCTCGGGGAACCGTATTCTAAGTCTGTGGGCAAGATAGCCTTGGCCCCATAGACTAGAAAGAACGGTGTGAAACCCGTGGCTCGGCTTGGCGTCGTCCTCAGACTCCAGACCACCGAGGGGAGTTCCTTCATCCATCGCCTGCCGAACTTGTTGAGGTCGTTGTAGATCCTCGGCTTGAGTCCTTGCAGAATCATGCTGTTGGCACGCTCTACCTGCCCATTCGTCATGGGGTGAGCTACGGCGGCCCAGTCCACCCGGATGTGGTGGTCCTCGCAGAAGTCCAGGAACTTTCTGTCAGTGAACTGGGTGCCGTTGTCGGTGATGATGGAGTTTGGGACCCCGAAGTGATGGATGATGTCGGTGAAGAATGCCACCGCCTGTTCGGACCTGATGCTGTTTAGGGGTCGGACCTCGACCCACTTGGAGAATTTGTCGATGGTGACCAGCAGGTGCGTGAAGCCTCCGGGTGCCTTCTGCAAGGGACCGACGAGGTCCAGACCCCACACAGCAAACGGCCAGGTGATGGGTATTGTTTGCAAGGCCTGAGCGGGCAGGTGCGTCTGCCTTGCATAGAATTGACACCCTTGGCAGGTGCGTACAATCCTAGTGGCGTCGGCCACCGCGGTTGGCCAGTAGAAACCCTGTCGGAAGGCGTTTCCAACGAGGGCCCGAGGTGCTGCGTGGTGACCGCAAGCCCCCGAGTGTATTTCTTTCAATAGCTCCTGTCCTTCGGCTATGGATATGCATCGTTGGAGGATGCCTGAGGGGCTGCGGTGGTAGAGCTCCTTTCCGTCACCCAGTAAGACGAACGACTTGGCGCGCCGCGCCAGTCGCTGAGCTTCGGCTCTGTCGAGGGGTAGCTCTCCTCGGTGGAGATATTACAGGTATGGGGTCTGCCAGTTTCGATTAGGCGTAACCCCATTCCGCTCTTCCTCGACGCGCAGTGCCTCACCCTCGGGGGCCAAGGGTGCCTCGGGCGGGGCCGAGGCTGCCTCGGGCTGAGCTGAGGGCGCCTCGGGCTGAGCCAAGGGCGCCTCGGGTAGAGCCGAGGCCTTCTCGGGCTCGGGCGTGTCGTCGGTCTTGACGGAGGGTTGATGTAGGTCTCGGGAGAAGACGTCCGGAGGAACCGTTATCTGCCCCGAGGCTATCTTAGCCAGCTCGTCTGCAGTCTCGTTGTATCGTCGAGCGACGTGGTTGAGCTCGAGCCCGTAGAACTTGTCCTCCAGGCGCCGAACCTCAGCGCAGTAGGCTTCCATCTTCGGGTCGTGGCAATGGGAGTTCTTCATGACTTGGTCGATGACAAGCTGTGAGTCGCCACGAGCGTCGAGGCGCCGGACCCCCAGCTCGATGGCGATGCGCAACCCGTTAACCAGAGCCTCGTACTCGGCCACGTTGTTGTACGCCGGGAAATGGAGGCACAGCACGTAGCGGAGGTGCTTCCCGAGGGGTGAGATGAAGAGCAGGCCCGCGCCCGCTCCTGTTTTCATCAGCGACCCATCGAAATACATGGTCCAGAGTTCCGGTTGGATCGGAGCTGCTGGAAGCTGGGTGTCGACCCATTCAGCCACAAAGTCCGCCAAGACTTGGGACTTGATGGCCTTCCGAGAGGCGAACGAGATTGTCTCACCCATGATCTCCACTGCCACTTTGCAATCCTACCCGAGGCCCCTCGGCACTGGATGATCTCCCCCAGGGGGAAGGATGACACCACAGTCACCGGATGAGACTCGAAGTAGTGTCGCAACTTTCGCCGCGTCAGAATTACCGCGTACAGTAGCTTCTAAATTTGCGGGTAGCGGATTTTGGTTTCGGACAGTACCTCACTGATGAAGTAGACCGGCCTCTGGACAGGCAATGCGTGCCCTTCTTCTCGTCTCTTGACCATGATCGCGGCGCTGACCACCTGAGTGGTAGCGGCGACGTAGATCAAGAGGGCTTCTCCGGCAGCGGGGGGCACCAAGATGGGCGCGCTTGTAAGGAGCGCCTTTAGGTTCTCGAGGGCTTCCTCGGCCTCGGGGGTCCAAGTGAAGCGCTCGGTCTTCCTCAAGAGGCGGTACAGGGGTAGGCCTCTTTCGCCGAGGCGCGAGATGAAGCGGCTCAGAGCCGCAAGGCATCCCATGACCCTCTTTACTCCTTTCAAGTCCTTGATGGGCCCCATGTTGGTGATGGCCGCGATTTTCTCCGAGTTGGCCTCGATGCCCCGCTTGGAGACGATGAATCCCAGGAGCATGCCTCGGGGGACTCTGAAGACACACTTCTCGGGATTGAGTTTTACGCCTTTCGCCTTGAGACACTTGAATGTCGTTTCAAGGTCGGAGAGGAGGTCGGAGGCTTTCCTCGTCTTGACAACGATGTCATCGACGTAAGCCTCGACCGTTCGACCAATGTGCTCCCCGAACACGTGGTTCATGCACCTTTGGTATGTCGCACCCGCATTCCTCAAACCGAATGGCATAGTAATGTAGCAGTACATGCCAAAAGGCGTGATGAAAGAAGTCACGAGCTGGTCGGACTCTTTCATCCTGATTTGGTGATACCCTGAGTAGGCATCGAGGAACGACAGGGTTTCGCACCCAGCAGTGGAATCCATGATTTGATCGATGCGAGGCAGGGGGTAGGGAACTTTTGGACATGCTTTGTTTAGACCAGTGTAGTCTACACACATCCGCCATTTCCCTCCTTTCTTTTTCACAAGCACAGGGTTGGCTAGCCATTCGGGATGGAATACCTCTTTGATGAACCCTGTAGCCATCAGCTTGTGGATCTCCTCGCCTATGGCTCTGCGCTTTTCTTCGTCGAATCAGCGTAGAGGCTGCTTCACGGGTCGGGCTCCAGCTCGGATATCCAGTGAGTGCTCGGCGACATCCCTCGGTATGCCAGGCATGTCCGAGGGACTCCACGCAAAAACCTCGGCGTTTGCGCGGAGAAAGTCGACGAGCACTGCTTCCTATTTGGGGTCGAGCTCGGAGCCGATCCGGATCTGCTTGGAGGTGTCGTTGCTGGGGTCGAGAGGAACGGACTTAACCGCCTCAGCTGGCTCGAAGTTGCCGGCGTGGCGCTTCGCATCTGGCGCCTCCTTGGAGAGGTTTTCCAGGTCGGCGGTGAGGGCCTCGGATTCGGCGAGGGCCTCGGCGTTGTAACGCCCCGAATTTTGCAGTTGAATTTTTTTCTTTTCTTCACTCGCCAAATTCGGGCGTTACCTTTTCTTTTTCTTTTTCCCCTCGCTAAACCTTGATCTTTTCCAAAGCTAGCGGGATTTGGTTTGGAATTCCCGTGTAAAGAAAACCATAAAACTGTTTTATGTTGTTTGATGCACCATGCCAAACTATGCATTCTTTGATTGTTTGAAAGTGCAAATGCATTCATCTAGGAAGATCGGATTTCGAAAATAAGGAGAAAATCTTTTCTTTCTTTTTTCTTTCTCTTTCCCTCTCTCCTCTTTTTCTCTCTCTCCCGCGCCGTGGGCCGACCCCGGCCGGCCCAGCCGCCCCCGCGCCCCCCTCTTGGGCCTTAGTCGGCCCAGCCGCCCCCCCTCCCCTTTTTCCCCCAATTCTCTCTCCCTCTCTCTCTCATTTTCTCCCATCCTCTCCCTAGGCCGCTGCCGCCCCTACCCCCCTGCCCTAGCGCCGCCCGCCGCCCTCGCCGTCGGCCGCCCGACGCCGGTGAGCCCCCTTCCCCCCTCCTCCCTCCCCCCTCCCTCTCCCCTCCTCTCCCCCTCCCTGTCCGGCCATGGCCCGGCCGCCCCTGGCCGCGCCGCCCTGGCCCCAGCCCTGCCCGGCCAGCCCCAGCCGGCCCCGGCCAACCCCAGCCCCCGCCCGGCCGCCCCCAGTGCGCCCCCAGCCGGCCCCCAGCCGCGCCTGGCCGGCCCTGGCCGCGCCCTCGGCCGCCCGCCTGGCCGCCCTCGGTCGCCCTGGCCCCCTGGCCGCGTCCCCCTGCGCAGGGCCGGTTCAACCGCCCGGTTCGGCCGCCCCGGCCGCCCAGCTCGGCCGCCCGCGCCCGCGCCCGCGCCCAGCTCGGCCGCCCTGCCCCCGGCCGGTTCAACCGCCCCTAGGGCCGGTTCAACCGCCCCCCCCCTCTGTTGTTTTTTTATTTTTTTTTATTTATTTTATTTTATTTACTTTCTGTTATCATAGCTATCTTATTTTAGGTAGGCTAATCATTGTTCATGCTATTGAAATAGGAAGTTTAATTTAGAATTTCGTTGCGCTAGTTGATTCATTTAGTTAATTGTTTATCTCGTTCAATGTTGATCAACTTAAAATGATTAGGTTTCCATTAGTGTATATAACAGAATTCTTTTGTTAAGAACCAATTGTAACTAATCATTAGTGCATAAGATTTAACCCCTGCGAGACCCTCTCCCGTTTCTTTCTAACCATAACAAATGCGATGTCAAATGTCATACTGGATGCATACTCGCTTTACTTGTTCCCTTGTATGGTGTACTGTTCTTTTGGTATTAAATATGTGGATGTATGTATGTTTGCGCTCGCATAGAGAACGATCCGGTTGAAGAGCCCGAGGAATTCGCAGGAGAAGCCCCTGAGCAGCAGTCGGTTGGTGGAGGCAAGTGTCCTTTGACCTATCTCTGTCCTATTCATTCTTTAATTCACCTCCCGCATTACACATTTATACCTAAGGATTGACTAGCTTTTGTTATCCATGTCCTTGTTCACCTATTTGGGTCGGATTATTACTGCTTAGTCTGATGCTATTGCTCAACTCTAATCAATGAACATGATGTGATTATCTATGATACGCTGTTTTCCCCTTCTTATTTATGATTATATTTGTGACCTTCAAGGGGACTCGAGCGGTTTCTCGAGTGCCTCTCCGTAAGGACCTGTTCAATGGATGACCGCCCGGGAAAACAGTGCAACCATGAGGGTGGAATGGGACGCCCTTAGCTGAATAATTGGAGGAACCGGGGTGTAGTTCGCTTAGCCGTTGTGCCGTCAATGGGGCTCGGTGTATGCGGCTCGCTCTGCCAAGGTTGATTTGTCCCTTGGGGAGGAGTGCGGTACATTTAGGAAACCTAACGGGCGGCTACAGCCTCGGGGAATCTTTGTAAAGGCTACGTAGTGATGCCCTGCTGGACCACCTAGGTAGTGGTCAATGCGGAGTCGCTCTCTCCGGGCAGAAAGGGAATCACGGCTTATGGGTAAAGTGCGCAACCTCTGCAGAGTGTTATGAAACTGATATATCAGCCGTGCTCGCGGTTATGAGCGGCCAAGGGAGCTCCAGAGATTAGTGATACTTGATCAGAGACATTTTGGTACAGGTGGCAATGAGATTGATGATTCTGGTTATGATTATGGTATTGGTAAGTGGTATTCTTTCCGTTTGGAAAGGATACATTGGGCTAATAACTTGGGTTAATGTTAAAACCTAGCTCTCTACTAGTAAGTAATAACCTGACCAACTAAAAGCAACTGCTTGACTTATCCCCACATAAAGCTAGTCCACTATAGCCAAACAGGATGCTTGCTGAGTATGTTGATGTGTACTCACCCTTGCTCTACACACCAAACCCCCCCCAGGTTGTCAGCATTGCAACCACTGCTCAGGAGAAGATGAAGCTGTGGAAGGAGACTTCCAGGAGTTCCAAGACTACGACGAGTTCTAGGTGTGGGTTAGCGGCAACCCCTAGTCGGCTGCCTGTGAAGGCCGCGTTATCTACGTTTCTTTTCCGCACTTTGATTTATTGTAAGGACTATATGGACGTCTCAGACGTATGATGTAATCGACTATTATTTCCCCTTTTAATACTATTTGAGCACTGTGTGATGATGTCCATGTTATGTAACTGCTGTGTACGTGAATAACTGATCCTGGCACGTACATGGTTCGCATTCGGTTTGCCTTCTAAAAACCGGGTGTGACATAAGTGGTATCAAAGCCGTGCTGACTGTAGGACCGCTAACCTAGAGTAGAATGGTCGTTCTAAGGACTATAGACCTCTGTCCTTGCCTTGACTTTGGTACCCCTTCAAAAGTTGGTCATACTGACCAAACCTATGTTCGACTATATATTATACCTTGCTGAAAATTATGTTTTATTCTGATCCTTCATTTATTTATGATTCATTACTTGCTGGTCATATTAATTCTGTTCTCACCCTTTTGCTTGCGATGTCTTTTGTAGATGGCTCGACTTAGACACACTGCACGAAAGTCCGTCATCCCCTTCTTACCCTCCCGCCTTGCTGAGCGCCCGCTTCGCCGTCCCGTGGCCGGACAGTCCAGCCACTTGGAGAGACTGCACCACCGCCTGCATGAGGAGCAGGAACGTCGACGATAGGAGCAGCAGGGCTCTTCCTTCTCGCTCCAGCAGGAGATAGAGTCTGTGAGGAGCTGCTCCCCTGTGCTTCCCCTGGAGGCGCCCCCTGCACCACCACTGGGCGTCCCAGCTTCTGGAGTAGCTGTTGGAGGAGACCCAGACGACGGAGGTGGCGACGATAGCTTGAGCCACGACATCGACTTCTCTGCTGACCATGAGCCGGAAGGATGGGTTGCCCGACCCATCACTCGCGACGCTGCTCGCGGGTGTCACTTCCACGACGCGCTTGACACCCTGCTACGTCGGGCACTTGACCGGCGTACTTGGTCCATCGAGTATCGCTGTGTGGTCTACCAGCATAGTCGCAGGGTCTACCCGGACCGCTGGGAGGCGACCTGCTTGGTGCGCCGTCTGGAGAACAGTCTCCAGGGCGCGGAGGCTTGCTCAGAGCACTATTCTATCTCTGAGCGGGACTCAGCTGAGGCAGCCATGCAGGATGCTGCACGGCGTGCGCTTTCGCACTACTGCTCGGTTCTCGGTGGAGTAGCTGACGGTCTCGACCTGAAGTATTACCCCCGCCGTCCATCTGGCAGCACAGGAGGCGTGATTGTTTCACCTGCTGGTGAGGACAATCCTAGGTTGAGCAGCACAGTCAACCTAGCCGTCGTGCTAAACACGGAGCTGGACCATGCATTAGACGAGCTGAGTAGGGCTCGTGCTGAGATCGCCCTGCTGCAGGCTGAGCGCGCGGAGCGTCGTCACTTGGATGATGGTTCCCCCGCCCCCATTGGGACTCAGCACCCGTACCGCTCACCTCGGCGTGGACTCCAGTCTTATGGCAATCCCGACTGCAAGACCAAGATAAATCTAGAACCATAGATCGTTAGAGTTGGATCTTGTAATTAATACGAAATATATATACACAGAAGCTTCAGTCTTAGCGTTAGTCTCGGTTTTAGTTAGTCTTAAGTTAGACAGGGTAGTTTGCTATATCTTGTGCATTTATGTTTGTCATGATGAACTATGTTTGGTTTGGATCTTTGTAATGACTGTCACCAGAGTGTGGGTATCCCCTGCATTTTGGCTTACCTATTATGTTAATGGAGTTAGTTATATAGTTGGGAAACCCTTTATTCTACTTTCCTCTTTATCTGAGAAGCTGTGTGGTCTGCGATGGAGATCAGTGAAGATGCTCATCTGTTCAGTGCTGTTGGAGAATTCTATACTCTTTTCTTATGCTGCAAGATTTGCCAGATCAGTTCTGATGTGTGGTTGCGTTCTGCAGATGTCAGAGAACAGGCGCAGAGGAGGAAGGCGTGCTCAGCAGGAGCAAGCCGGTCAGCAAGATGAGGCGCCCCAGCAGCAGCAGCTGCCACCCCCGCCCCCGATGTCGATCGAGCAGATGTTTCTGATGCAGACTCAGGCAGTTCAGGCCATCGGTCAGACTCTGGCCGCCATTCAGCAGCAGCAGCAGCAGCAAGCACCACCCCAGCCTCAGATGCCTCAGATGCCTAGAGACAAGCGTGCTGAATTCATGAGAGGTCATCCCCCAACGTTCGCTCACTCTTCTGACCCCATGGATGCTGAAGATTGGCTGCGCACTGTGGAGCGGGAGTTGCATACCGCTCAGTGTGATGACAGGGAGAAAGTCTTGTATGGTCCCCATCTGTTGAGAGGAGCAGCCCAATCATGGTGGGAGTCTTACCTCGCCACCCATGCCAACCCCGATGCCATCACCTGGGAAGAGTTTAGAGGTAGCTTTCGTCAGTACCATGTGCCTGCAGGTCTGATGACAGTGAAGAAGGAGGAGTTCCTGGCCCTCAAGCAAGGGTCATCATCTGTCAGTGAGTATCGAGACAGGTTTCTGCAGTTGTCCCGCTATGCTCCCGAAGATGTCAACACCGACGCCAAGCGACAGTACCGTTTATTGAGAGGCTTGGTTGACCCTCTTCAGTACCAACTGATGAATCACACCTTCCCAACATTCCAGCACCTGATTGACAGAGCAATCATGACAGAAAGGAAGCGTAAGGAGATGGAGGATCATAAGCGCAAGATCAGTGGACCCCAGCCTGGAAGCAGCAGCCGCCCTCGTTTCTCAGGCAATCAACCTCAGCAGTTCAGGCAGAACCAGCGTCCACCTCAGCAGCATCAGCAGCGTTAGCAGTATCAGCAGTTCCAAAGGCAGTATCCTCAGCATCAGTATCAGAATCGTCAGAGCAATCAGTCAGGAGGAGGTCAGTTTCAGAGGCAGAATCAGCAGGCGCCCCGTCCTCCTGCCCCCGCAAACCAGCAGAGCAATCAGGCAGCACCAGCTCAGGTTGGAAACAGAGCATGTTTCCACTATGGAGAGCAAGGCCATTGGGTGATGCAATGTCCGAAGAAGGCAGCCCAGCAGCAGTCAGGCCCCAATGCCCCAGCGAAGCAGAATGTGTCTCAGCCTGGAGCAGGCAACCGCCCTCAGCAGCGCTATAATCATGGAAGATTAAACCACTTGGAGGCTGAAGCAGTTCAGGAGACTCCCGGCATGACAGTAGGTATGTTCCCAGTCGACTCCCATATTGCAGAAGTGTTATTTGATACTGGAGCAACGCATTCTTTTATTACTGCATCATGGGTAGAAGCACATAATCTTCCAATTACTACCATGTCAACCCCCATTCAAATTGACTCAGCCGGTGGTAGAATTCGAGCCGATAGCATTTGTTTGAATGTAAGTGTGGAAATAAGGGGGATAGCGTTTCCCGCTAACCTTATAGTAATGGGTACTCAGGGAATAGATGTCATCCTAGGGATGAATTGGCTAGATAAGTTTCAGGCAGTTATCAGTTGTGATAAAAGGACAATCAAGTTGGTGTCCCCACTAGGAGAGGAAGTGGTGACCGAGTTAGTCCCGCCTGAGCCGAAGAAAGGAAGTTGTTATCAGATGGCTGTCGATAGCAGTGAAGCAGACCCAATTGAGAGTATCAAGGTTGTGTCCGAATTCCCGGATGTGTTTCCAAAGGACTTATCGGGTATGCCACCAGAGCGGAAAGTTGAGTTTGCCATAGAGCTTCTTCCTGGAACCGCCCCTATCTTTAAGAGAGCTTACAGAATATCTGGACCAGAGTTGGTTGAGCTTAAGAAGCAGATTGATGAGCTGTCAGAGAA